>VUJU01002253.1:0-12854 GCA_009835225.1 Aphis craccivora | reverse complement strand
TGTATAGGTATATACTCTGTACAATATATTAACGTAATAATAGATATAAACAAATAAATTGCACACGTCAGCGGGCACGTGCGATCATGTGGTAAATCAGCGGATTCTATCGTTCAAATTGTATTGCCTTATTATTTATTAGTTATTATCTATACTGATGTAGAAAAAAAAAACTGTAAATAAAATTGCATCTCGCCAATGTTGAATCCAGAAAATTTCTCTAAGGGGCTCACTTTTTTTTTCATTGGTGAATGGTGATACAGTCAGTAGATAGTTTCTATACTAGCAATACGGTATAAAAAAATTAATATAAATAAATAATTTTTTATTGAACGCCATTAGGTACGGTAATCGTAACAAATATTGTACATTTAATAAGTAGGTACATTTTGTTGAAAGTTTTATTTGTCAGGGAGTGCGAAAGAAATTTCAGGGGAGCATTCCTGAAGTTAACTGGATTCAACACTGCCGTCAACTGAGTATTTTGAAACTGTCCACATCCCTATTGAAAACGGGTTGAAAATTATATACATATACTACTAGTAATAAGTAACAAGTAATAACTAATAAGTTATAGCCAATAGGTATATCAGAATATAAATAGCATATTATATTATATTCGTCATATTTCAGGTTGGGTTAGGTCATGTCTTAGGTAAGTGGTAACGTAATCGTATACACTAACCATATTATAACAAAACGGAAAAAAAACAATGTTGTGATATAACATTATTTTTCATATCTTTATTTTGAAGACAATTATTGTAAATCTTCATCTGTTGTATTTATAATAAAATAACTCTTCGCAATGCAAGAATCGTATTAATAATACATATTAATGAAATAAAGATTGATTTTCACTTTGTAGATTGGTAAATAATTGTTAATACCGAATAAGACTGTCTATACTTTGCATCAAAGCCTCGAACTATAACGATTGTATCTGCACATTTATTATTATACATGTCATTTAATTATTATTATTTTGAAAATTAATTATATGTGGAGTATTAGTATGAATAAGTATAATCTCTGGCGTTTTTAAATTTTTCAATAATTTATAGGTTACAACCGAATCGATCCTGAACTTACGAGTGCACATATAAATACATAACAATAAACTTACTCTGGCTCTTGGAATCCAGCGGGTAACACGTTCCTCTTGGCCACTGTGTGATTTTTATTTCCGGAAAACCAACACTTAACATTTACGAAAGACTTATGCTCAAAGTTGTTGCTACCGTCTTTCTCTATGACTATTTGATGATAGTATGTGATTGTACCCTGAAAAGTTGAAAGTTTACCGTGTAGAATTTATGAAAAACTTAAGAAATGTTCCAAACTCTTACGGTTCCTTGATTGGTGGCTTTTGTCAGTCCGCATTTGTACACGTCTCGTAGAGACAGTTTGAACTGAATGAGATTTTTTTCAAAAACCGGTTGGCAAGCAAGCTCTAATTATGATAAAAAAAAATAATTGAAGAATGAAGTTTAAAAAATTGTGTAAAAAGTAGATATTATATACACTTATATTCACATTTTCTAAAAAAAAATTACGGCTTGCCGCAACAGACAGAGCAAATTTTAATTCTTTTTCTTATTCTTGAAGAACGTTTATTTTATAAAGGTATTAAAAAATGCTATAATAATGAATTCCAGTATAATGTGTATTTACCGCATGTTCTATATCAATACATTTATATACATGTTGGGCGATCTATACTGTCTTCATATAAAATTCAATTCATCAATCAGATTTAAATAATAAAATGTATAATATTAATAATATATATATTTATGACACAAATTATTACCATTATAATACATCGAAACAAATGTAATAAAACTGAACATTCACAGCTAAATATTAAAATATGTATTATTATTTATTATTATTATTATTAGGTATGAAGATAAGCTTTAGCATCTGGGGCATTAGCTGACAATTGCGGTGTATATTATTATTATTTATTTGCTATAATTAAAATGCTATATTAAATATTGTACATTACAATAAAACTAACTACAATCTAACTCTTAGTTCTTACTATTAATAATAAATTAAAATATTATATTACCTGGATAAAATTTCATTTGGTTCAAATAAATGCTTTTAATGTCATCGGTTTTCTTAATATCGACGGTCATGTAATCATCGTCACAATTCACTTTGTATTGAACTGAAACAAAAAATTAAATTTTTTATTATAAAAATAATGAAACAGTTATAATATGTATAGTTAATAAATTTATTTTTATATCTTATGAATAAAAAAAAAATTATATAAGTATTATAAATGATAAAATAAAACAAATTTAAATAATATAGAACATTTTTTATTATAGTATTACATCTTCATACATAGGTTTCATATATTGTTTTCGTCTTACGAATATACCTACACACTATACACAACAAAACAAATTTATACTCAACAGTTCCAATTTCACGTAGTAAACTTTAATAATAGAATAAATTAACCTATCATTAATCTTAATGGTGTGAACATTATAAGTTAATAGTGTTTTATAATGAGTTTTTACAATAATGTTTACATTTTAAGTAATTTAAAAATTTTCATAACTCGCTTAGATAAAACAGATAAGACATAAGTAATATTTTTATGTACTTACATTTAAAACTTATAATAGCTCAATACAAAATTATATATTAAAATTTAGACACTACTTACACAACCTACACAAAACGGATCTTTGTGAAATTCAATATATTATACGACATTTCTAAGCCTTTTTTGTTTATAAGATGAAGACAACGAGCAGGTGTGACGTACTCTTTTAATATTCAGATGATTAGTTTCAAAACAGCTTAATATCCTACTATCTGTTATGGTTTTTTTTTTAGACATTTTATACTTTTTGATAGCGGTTGACTCAATTGTCCAATACAATTATATGATATAAATTCAGAAGTCAGTTATTTTGATTGTGTTTAACTAACATTAATTTATCTTTATGCGTCGATATAAATCGAAATACAAAATACATCAAATGTTAGAATTTTAAAATGAGTGAGAAACAAAATATAACCAATCAAATTCTATTATAAATATTATAATATTTAAATACTTATAATATAACAAATAAACTAGCTTTAAACAATTATTTATTTAGGTAGGTATGTATAATATGTACGTTTAACATAAACTGAGATAATTATATCCATGATCTATCACAATTTGGACGATATTTATATACTTGTAAGTTGTAGTTTTAATTTAATCATGAGATCAAGTTTTATAATATACATTTTTTTTTGTCTAGCAAGTCTTTGGTAGTCGTTTGAAAATAATAATTATGCATTTTTACATCTTACCTACGTACTAATTGGATACAGTAAAAAACAAAAATCAATTAAAGCTGTTATCATCGACTATTGAAATAATTTAAAAAACTACATAATTAAAACGACGTAACAGTGTAGTGGCGATAAACCATATTTTATGTGAGTACGTGAAAAACGAGCGGCGTGACTGTCGGAAAAACTGTAACACGACAACAATAGTAGGTATATTGGTAGCAACGAATACGGAGTGTGTGCGGTGTACGAGTTCGATAATAATTTCCATTCGTTTTCCCGAGATTTTCTGCAAAAAGATTTTGTGCCGTGACCAGGATTCGAACCTGGGTTATTGCGGCCACAACGCAAGGTCCTAACCACTAGACGATCACGGCCGGGTGGAAATCTCAACCGTAATCGGGATATTTAGGGAGCGCGCTGTCGGCGGCGCGGCGATATCGGTGCAGTGAAACGATTTCCACGGAACGCACAATCATACTAAAACAACTAACAAATATTATAGGTAAGTATAATGTACACTACTAATTGGTTTAATAGACGTAAAAAAATGTCATCATACGTTGCGCTAAAGGCAAACATTCGAATAATCGTGATGTTTATTAATAATTAATAGTATCTGTATAATAGTATTATGTTACTAATACTTATAATAAGTACATATGTTTATATTTGTTTGATATTTTTTTCCTGGTCGTTAAATAATTAAGAAAACTTATTA
The DNA here is from genome assembly GCA_009835225.1 of Aphis craccivora. Lineage (NCBI taxonomy): Eukaryota > Metazoa > Arthropoda > Insecta > Hemiptera > Aphididae > Aphis > Aphis craccivora. The sequence goes on along the minus strand of VUJU01002253.1, from coordinate 8,815 downwards.
TACAGGCATTAATAGTATGTATTTTTATGTTAAAACTACCTAATTTACAATATTTTATGATGACTTCTTTGTTTACGTCATATCGTTATCACTTACTGGTCTATCATAAAATAATAATAATTAACATCAATCACTTCTCGAAACTGGAATTAATTAACGCTGCTGGCTTTAGAATATTACTAGAAAGAAAATTATAATATTATGTAAATAGAATCACATATTATACAGTTTGTAAATATTGAAAAGGCGTTCGATAATGTTGATAAATTGTAAGCGATTATTTATAAACTATAACAATGAAATACACATAAGCATAATATTAATGATATTATACTGGATGAACTGGATGAAGAATAGACGTATCATTTTCCAACTATACAAACAAGGATGGATGCGAGAAATAAAGATGCTATTATTTCTAAAATTCTAACAAGTTATGAAGAAATGAAAAAATTAGTAGATGAATGAGTAGAAAGGTTATTGCAACGATGAGGCAAAGTTTTTTCATAAAAAATAACTAAAATTCAACTAATCATAATCAGTATAAAATATTCAATAATATTATGTCAGTTTTTATTTTTATTTTTGTTCATTATTCATTTATCTCTTAAGTAGATATTACTGTCGTTACTGATTATCTTATTAGTTTATAGTGTTTACTGTTTAATGTTTATACTATTCACTAAGTGGCTTCAACCTGCTAAATCTATAATATCAATCAAAATAAGTAAATAAAAAAATCGTTAATAAGTGAAATATGATGAATTTTACTTAGGTACCTATTAGTTAATACTATAGGTATTGGTAAGTATTGTTCAATAATAAATTGTTTAATTTTTGTTTGTGCTTGAATGTGTATTTTATGGATTATTATAAATTATTGTAATATACTTTATATACTTAACTACCCAAGGACAATTTATCTGGTATTTATTTAATCATAATGCATTTATTTATTTATGCATTTACTAGTTATAATATTGACTATACATAAAATATAAGGTAACTTCGAAATTGTATTTATCGTTTTAGGATAAATGATAAATTTATATAAAACGGACAATTAAGTTATTGTACATCAATAATATAAATTAAAATTATAATCTTTTTCGACTTTTAAGGACTTTTAATTTATGAAAATGGATACGTTGCAAATTTAAAGTTGCTTCAATCACTTTATTGGTTAGTGGTAACTGCCAACGCTTACTTATGTGGCTATGTGGATTATGTGGAATTAACATTTAATATAGTTGATTTTATACTGTTATGCTTATAATATATTAAATAGATAAACATTTATTACGCTGCCTTTTTGAAGCATTTAGTATAGCATAGTATAATAGTATAGTATTTTTTACTTATTGCTGTTTAGGCACAATAACAAATAACAATATATTATTATATGTGCATAATATATGGTAATATTATACATAAATAAAAAAATTATAATTCATAATAGTCGTAAGAAACCGGTATTTATCAGTTATATTTATATTAAACAAGCATGCTTACCGTATAAGTTAAAGAAATTATACATATTTTTATAGGGTTAGGCATAAGAATTTAAAAAGTTAATTTAAATAGTAAACATTTTAAATTAAAATATTGCATACCTATTATACTTATGCGCTATAAGTAGTGATTCAAATTCAAAATAGTAGAATCCGATTGCCTACGATTTAACTTCGGGAATACAATTACGTATGGTGTTTGTCAAATAATAAAAAAATATTGTGTATAAATTAAATATTTTATTTTTATTTTACTCAATAGGCAATCCCAGAATACTAATGGGAATCACTATATCAATAAAACAATTATTAAAAAAAAGAAAGAAAAATGGAATATATGGTTTGATATTGTGTTTAGCTAACTTCGTTATAAAATTTCAAAATACCTATTCTATAAACGCATTAGCGCATTTTATCATTTTTTTTTTTTTTAATATGTATACCTATAGGTATATTAGAAATTACAACCAACGAGTATTAATAAACGAGGTCTGTGAACTCTCAGCACTCTTTATGCAGGTATAAAATGACAAAATGTGCAGTTTAATATAGGCGGGATGATATGCAAATTAATGCACTAAAAACTATGTAGGTACATTATAAATTATGCAATTTGTATAAGAACATTTTTTTTAAGTGAAAAATATAGTTTATATTAAATGTAGGTATAGCTGGGTATTTTAAAATATAACTTTGCCTAATAAAGCCTGTTGATGAGAACAATGTAAATTATGTACCTACTATAGCTATAATGTATACATGATAACAGTGTATTATAATATTGGTCCTTATAATGCATACAAATATAACATCATCATAATTAAGTATAACGTTTATAACAAATTATTAATTATACTTAATAAAAATACTATCTCAATTCATCGTATAGTGAATATTATTTTTTTTTTTATAACAATTGCATTCCTATTTACAACGACAGGATACCTGTAACTAATTAAAAATAAACAACGCGTATTATCTCTGATACACGCAGGAACGCCAGGAACTCTGAACTTGTAGGTATACAAATTGTTTTAATATACCTTTATTTTAGATTCGGTAAGTAGTGCATGGAATATTTTGATTTTGTAATGATATTTTTTCAAGCGACTATTTTTGAGACGGTCAGTTTTTTTATTACCTAGTTACTTTTTTAAGTAAGACTTAAAGCTGCTAAAAATAATTGAGAAATAAATTATAATACTAAAAAAGTCAATTTTTTAAATTTAATTTTAATTTAGGAAATTTTTTCTCAGAGACTTTAATTCTCGCGCTCACTGTAGTTGTTGATATATAGATGTATAATATACCTATAATAATATATACGTGAAATATTTTTCCGAAAAACAGGTAGTAAAAAATAATATTTAATGAGGTATTTTGCTTAGTAAAATATAAAAATAGAATTTATATTTAAGTTCCGGTTTTTTTCTTACTCCCAAAAATTGTAGTGAATTTTAAGAATAATCATATTGAGCTCAATTGTAACAACGATGGTATAGTGATGTATAAGTACTGCAGGTATAGGCTTTCTATAACGTACAATCGAGAAATTTTATTGGTATTGTAATTTTATTTTATCAAAAATAAATAATTTCAGAGTGACAAAAAAGATACATATACTTGAACGTGTCTACTCATCTTAGAATTTAAAATAATAATCTGAGATTTATAAATAATAACAAAACAATAAAATTATATTGCTTGCCAGCACAACTCCACCACCACATTTTTGGTAGAGAATGGAATTTACGAACCAAAATGAATTTCCGACCACTCAGTTATGACGATAATGTTTCATTGTTATTGTTGTTCCCACCATGAAATCTTATGGACTACGGCTTTCCCTAGACGGTTTTTCATGATTTTCTGCAAAAATATTTTGTGCCGTGACCAGGATTCGAACCTGGGTTATTGCGGCCACAACGCAAGGTCCTAACCACTAGACGATCACGGCTCGATGGAAAACCTTAGGAAAAACCGACTACATAATGTATATTGTCGACTATACAATTTCCGTATAAACAGTGCCTATAATATATAGTGTTGATCATAGCACGAGCCATGTCGCTGAAGCGCTGGTCGGGAGTTTTCCACTGGATGTGCGCTCAACATCGTTTACTCGTTTGTACCGTTCCCGTGATTATAATAATATAATTTGTATAATATATAGATATTTAAAAACCTATATTAATATAGCATTATGTTAAATATTGCTATTGATGAATTTATTAGTTCCTTCAATTCTTACCGATTGCGTTATTTCTCTTTATGTACAATGTACATGCAATCAATGATTCGTTTGACCGATACGAAATCTAATTAGGATTCATCCTGCGGAACCTAACGCGTTTCTTGGAGCTTTAATATTTTTGTATTTGTGTATATATATATTTTTAGTATTTAAAAATGAATTGTTGTCCAGTCGTCTTATAGCAAAAATCTCTGGTTAGTTATCCAGATTTTAATTATTTAATGTTTAGTTGTTTAGTTATATGTGCCCTGCAGTGCCCATATGGTTAAGTGATATCTATATTATAGGAGTGTAGGTACAACTCATATTAAAAATAAACAATTAAAACAGACTTGTTTTGTAAGAGTACTGCAACACGGTAGATATATACACACCTATATAACTATATTATAATACCTACCAACTAAAAGGATGTTCACGATATCATGACTTTTGGTTCTTGTCTTATATTAACGAAGTATCATGCTTGTTGATGTTATTTTAATTGTGGTTGTTTCGCCTGGAACTCGTTCTAAAGCGGAGGATTTGTTCAAGATTGCTATCGAGACCGAGAAAAAGATATTTGGGACGTTCCTAGGTGATGTACCGATATTCATTCCATATAGCGTTTATAGTCACACACGGGAATGTCTTTAATTTTTAATTAAACACAAATGGATGAGAATCGCGTGTACTATTCTAGCCCATACAGTAATATTGTTATTTCTGTATATGGCTTTAAATTTATATACTGAGTACCTACCTATAAATAATTGCATTGGAATATAGGATATCATCATTTGATAATATTATGTTTTATGATTAAAATTATGATTTATCGATTTATTAATTTTCTTCTTATCGGTTTCTAATTCAGCTGTATTTACAAATTAAATATAATACATTTTTTATACAACCTATAGGTCAATTATTTAATATTCAAAAAAAAAAAAAAATGTTGTATATAATATTAGAATTTTAAAACTCGAAAAACCAAATATTTTGTTTTATATAAATGCCTTATATTTATATAAACAATCATTTTAAGTAAAAATTATATAGGAATCTATCGCAATAAATTAAAGGCAATTTATTGTATTATTATTTATTTCGTATCATGGTATATCTTTTATCCACTCTAAACGCTTTAGATTTAATTTAATAATAGTTATAGATACGGGTATAAGAACGTAATGTACAGCAATACTTTTTTCTGTATCGAATAGTTAATTAAGTTTTGTAAAATGGACTTGTACGAGATCATGAATAGTAATATCAAATTTAAAAAATAATAATAATAATAAAGTAGTTATGTACAGGATATAGTAAATTGGTAATGGGCACTTGTCTCGCTTCATTCAACTGGGATCAATCCAGTAGCTTTACCTATTATATTATTTTATTATCATTGATGATAAAAAATTGTATTAAAATAAACTTTTTTAACTGGTTTACTTAAAAATCGTAAAGTTTTTGTTAAAAAAAATAATTTTATTTTTCTACCCCCCTTTTTTTTTTTTTTTGTAGCATAATATTAAAAAGTTCTTTTTCAGTTCGTTCAGAGTACAATTTTCAATCATTCGAAAAATGTGATTAACTATAATATGTATTGCTCAATGCCCATTATTTAGTATGTGCAGATTTTCCAGAAAAAAAATTTACAGTGTGTATAATTTCTTGGTAAATATAATATCTGTCTTAAGATTTAATTGGTATTTTTTTATTTTTAATAGGTAGTGATTAAAATTATTAAACACGTGAATAGATATTTTACAGCATCATATTTTTCAACACACTCTTAAATAGCTAAATAGGTATTAAAATTAATTGTAATAAATAACTTCAATAATCCATGTTATGTATAATACGAGTACCTACATACGTATATAATATGAATACTTATTAATTATACCTACATATATACGTATTTTTAAATAGTAATGTATCAAAATTATATAAATTTTTATAATATTTATGGAAATATCTATATAGAATAGTTAGGATTAGTAATGAATTTATTATAATATATTTTTTTTAAACAAAGAAAGAGCATCCAATGGGTAATCCTCTAAATTTCTGTGGCAAAAATGTAATCACCCACAACAGCGTATTATAATAATTCATAATATCGAATAATGCAGTTGAACGACCCTAAATTAACACCAATGGGTTTTATGAATGAAAAACAAGTCAAAGTGACCCAAACCGTGGATAATTCTGGGTAAGAAGAAAAATATAATAATACAATTTATATACAGAACAAACTCGGATCTCCGTCTAAATAACAAGCCGTTTTTGGGGATCAATGTGACTCATTATTACTTATTAGTTATTATACACTATAAGCTATTTAGACAATATCAACACAATATTATAATATGCATGTAGAAAAAACTTATGATTGCGGTACTGTGTGTATCCGGATATCCGGGGTCAATATAACAATCGATGGATATAAATTCTAGTATAATTATTATACTATAATGTCTTTTTCCATATTATATATTATATAAATAATAACAATATAATAATAATAATGCATTATTTGGTTATGGTCATTGTTTTATAAACGTGTTGTGATTTTAAAACGTCTATGCGCTAAGAGCTTGCAGAGTAAAAACGTATATAATAGTTATTATTACTTATTTATTTATTAGGTAAATTTACGATATGTGGATATATTTTTCAAAAAACTTATTTAAATTACAGAGAAGGCAGAGTCTTAACCACGATCCAGAGAACTTGAATTGGAAGTTTCGTGAAATTATTTAAAATATATAGAAATGATACATAGTTTTCATTTTAAATATGAAAAACATCGGTGAAAGCAGTTTCGATACACACTAAATTTTCATGTATAATTTATATTTAGTACTATTTATTGCAGTTTGTTTATTAAATTTATATAATTAAATAAAATGAAAAATGAAAGACAAAAGTTTTAAATTAAAATTACTAGCATATTTAGTATATTTTATTTTTAGTATATTTTGCATAATTATAATACTAGCTGCATCAGTGCTGCACATTATATATTATTACTGCAGTTAATTTTGTACATGTATAATGTATATAATAGATAAATATCGAATAATTTTAGATTAGTATGATTTCTTTCAATATTTATTGAATAATAATAATAACAGTTATCATACGCCAATACGTAAAGTTTAGATTATTTATGAGAATATACAAGCAAAACTAGTAGGTAACCTGCAGTGTATTATTTTGATTATATGTGTATAAGATAGAGAGCTAAGGTAGAGACCTAGTATTAAATATTAACTGGATATGAAGATATGCCGAAATACGAGTTGAAAATAAAAATGATTTTTCTATTATAGTTATAGGTTATTCGCTAGTATGAATATAATATAATATGTGTATATATGGAAATATTACTAAATTGTAATTATTTTAAACGTATAATCTATAGCCTCAGAGCGTCGTTTGGTAAGTAGAGAGTAGGGTGTGTAATGGTACCTCTAACTTGAAAAAATGTTTGTAACAAACGAGGTACTAACGATTGGTACCGGTTTCGTATCAAAATTCCAAATTAGGGATCTACCATTTATCCCCCTCCCAATAATAAAATAGGGCCTGTCAAAGGGGGGTTTTGAAGTACAAACGATCGGCACTGGTTCGCTCCAAAATTTTTAAGCGAGAGGCAGGGAAGGTGGACCCGTGGACCTTATTAATTTGGCTTCCATTAATAATTCAATTACGCCGTCATAATTATTAACTTTTTACTTATACTTATATTACCTATGTAGATTGTAGATATACCTATTATAGAGTATATTATTATATAAATACTAATTTTAAAATATTATTTGCATATATATATATAACATACGCAATTGATCAAGATACTATTTTTCAGATAAAAAAATAAAAATAATATTAGTTAAGCTCGTGATAAATCGTGTCTTTCATAAATACCTACTAATAATCACATAAATTCACTTGTAAATTGCCTATGTCGAACTTCTTAAAAACCGTTGTTAAAATCCTTTAACATATTTAAAATAATTTTTTATTATTTTATTCGATCTAAATTGCAAATCTTAATCCAAGACCGTTATATTAAAATTAACATTTTCTAAACTATAATTTGTTCACGCATTTATTCAAACTAATTAATGTAATCAAGAGAGCGAAGAACTTTACGGTTAAGTAAATACAAGCACGTCAATAATTTGGTAAAGATTATAAATATGTGTGTAGTCTTGAAAGTAGGTACGCACCTACATATTGCAATTCTACTACCTATTATAGCGGTTTTATACACTAAAATTTATAGACACTTCAATCCCTATAAACTTAGATATAGGTATTCAAACTTTAAAGTGGAAGTACATCTCTACGCAGATAGGTAGGTAATTAATTACACTAAACACGTGACGATTAATAATATGATATTTTTTAAATATCTATAAGTCCTGAGTACTTGTTCTTCACAAATATTTAGTTCGATGGCTTTTTTTTTTTTTCTTATTAACCGCTATTATAATATTATTTTATTTAAGTGTCGCATAACCCTATGATATTATACTAGATATTACACAAATTTCGTGTACTCTCTTTGTTCCGTACGTGTGTGTACAAGTGTGTGATTCCGGATGAGTTATCGTATTCCCAATTAATATATACAATGGAAATACAAATTAATTAGTACTTGTCAAGCGCATAATAGTATGTTACTAAATATAAATATAAGTGTAAGAGCATATAATATAAAGGTATACGCTGATTGCTATAGTAACGACAACCACCTTGGTTCATAAATTGATAAGCAGTTATTACTAATTACGTTTCTGATTAAATTATGGAATAAAGAGTAAGTTAATTATAATCAGTCAAAAGAAAATTTGAAGGAAGTCGTTAGAGAACTGTAATTAAAAAAAACAAAATGTAGTCAATATTTACTAACATTATAGTTTTACTGTATACCTAATCAATTACAAAATACATAATAATCTTTTACGATATCCGAAGTTGAAAGCTAATTATATACCTTATAGTCAACTTAAGTCGCGTCACGATAATTTGTATCTCAAGGGGGATTAAA
>VUJU01002252.1:240-40029 GCA_009835225.1 Aphis craccivora | reverse complement strand
ATAATCCCATTTCGGAACGAAATTGTTCTTGTATTTCTTTTTTTTTGTTTGCAAACTTCAATTTATTTTCAGTAGTTTTCACCTTGAATGTATCAATTTATGTTTTCTTTAAAATTTAGTTCACACAAGGTATATATATGTATAATATTAATAATAATTATTACCTGCCAAGTTTTGAAGTCTAAACGATATGACACATGTAATAGACATTCAAAAAATCTAATCCATGCATGTAATGTCGATAAACCAAATTTAAAATGTTCCGGTTTAGTACTTAACTTTAATACTTTATCAATATCATTGGCATGTTTTGGAGTACAACCACAGATATAACATGTTTGACTCGAAGTAAAAGTCATCGAATTGCATACCTATATGTACATAAATTATGCATATTTTTTTATTTTTTCTAAAAAGGAATAGTTCCAAAGTATTATATAAAAAATACAAATAAATTTACCTTTCCATCAACCATTGAAAAAATTAGCTTGTGCTCTACTTTCAAATTACCATCATTATAAATTAAATCTATTGTATTTAAGTTATCTATTTGTGTTTCTACTTTATTCACTTCTTCTCGAGTATTTTCGGCGGTTTCTTTTTTTAATAAAAATTTAATAGGTCTGCAGAATCTTGTTGAAGAAGTCCTTGGATTTTTCCAAATAATAAATTTGTTGTCATCAATCGTGCAACTCATTTGCAATGGTACAAAAGAAAACATAAACATATCGCTATCTGTCACCGATTGTTTAGTAGATGAATCAAAATTTATTCTGTACTGTGATTGACCATTGCTTCCATCACACCCCCATTTAGAGAGTAATTCACACTTTTCTATGTTAATATTCATACTTTGAACACTAGGAATTTGCAGAATACGTTGGGCAGTGTGATTTAATAAATCTTGAAGTGGTATTTCGGCACTACATTCAGTTATAATGACATTATTTGGGTAACATTGTTTTTTTGCTATAAGCACTTTGTCATATGATGGATAAATGTTTGAATTTCGAGCTTTAGAACCGATTCGAATGTTTGTGTACTGTTTTTTTGTTAAATTATTATCCATGATAAATGCCACAGCTTCGTTGGGAGAGTAAGGTATTGGAAGAGATATTATATTAGTATTTTTTAATGATTTTCGCATTTTTAAAGCTCGGTTAGGACTAGACGTTAATTCTTTGAAAAGTAAAGCTGCACTTCTTTTTCCCGATTTATGCATTTTAGAGGTTACAGCGTATGTCAATTCTGGGGAGGTAAAACTTTTTACAACATTTGAAATTTTTTGTTTTTTTATTCTTTCTGTGCACGTTTCAAAATTTTTTTTCGGACGACCAACAGTCTTATAATTCATTTGAGATGGAAGAGTTGGTAAAATGAATTCCTTTTTAAGCCATTCAGAATGTTTTTTAGTAAAAACTGTAATTGTCCTATTACATTGGGACCATTTTCGGTGAAGACTAATAGTAAAAGTGTGTACTAAATTTAAAACTAGGCTTTCAAACTCTGAGCTCCATTCATATTCATTGTGTTTTTCACGGATTTTTTTCAGTAGAAAATGTCTAGATTCAACACTCAGAGGCTTCATTACAGCTTCTCCTCGTAATAAATTAAACAAATCATCATTGGTTAAATTTTTTGGTTTTTCGCCGCTACTACAGCCTGCTGAAAATGGGATTATAATGAGCACATAGGCAGATATAGGCAGATCAAATTTATTAAAATAAATTATGTAGCTTGTATATATTATAAATAATATAATATACACATGCAATTTTTTGTAATTTTATAGTTATTGAACTATTTACTAACGGTTTATGTATTATATCATTAAAAACACAATTTTATGAATTTGAATTTCTTAACTAAATTAATATATGTGTATATAAATGTGTTTTAAGTGTACTTACCTTCATACGTACATTCCATTGTATATAAAAATGCAAAAAGAATAATTTTAAAAATTAAAATGTGCTTGCAATAACAGTTTAAAGCAAAATGAAATAAATACTCACGGTGATAGAAAATACTGTTCAAATTTTATACATTTTGAGCATTTTATAGATATCAATAATGTTTATGGCTTTAATTTTATCAAATCAATTAACTAATGGGTACATATAGGTACTATATAACATAAATATGGCATTTAGATAACATTTTATCATACTCTCTTAATTGGGTTTTATGTAAGCTAAATTTACTTTTCAGACCACTGTGGCGGCTATTTAATAACCAGAAATATTCAACGTATTGTGGCGTGTAATAGAATATAAGTTACAAATTGAAATTTCTTGTATCAACAGCAAAGTATATAGTATTATTTCCGGAGAATTCTAATTAAATATGTTGTTTATAAATTAATAAATATGAGTTGGTTATTGGATCAAGTAAAATTATAATAAAGTTTACATTTAACGAGAACAAACAAATATATTTTTTGTTTTTTGAAAATAGAATTTAAAGTGCACTTTTACATCTATTATGTATACTTATATCCTAAGTAAATACTGTAAAGAATGAAAATCATGAATAATTAGTACCAATGACACGCAAACGATAAATAATAGATATTTATATTAGTTATTTTGTAGATTCCTAAATTTATGAATAAGTATTTGTTAGTTGACGAAAGCAGTAAGTAAAAAACCTATATACTTCAACTGATGATTTTTCATTTTTTTTTTTTTTTTTTTTTGGCGAGGATAATACAATTTGTTTTACTCATACATAAAAAAAAAAAAAAATTGGTTTTTTGCTAATTTACGTAAGGTACAATTATTGAAACGAATTATATATTTATGTAAGTACTAAATATAAACATTATTTAATATGTATTTCTTATTAAAATTATCATATAAAACAATAAAATAATTTTCAGTTAAATCGAATCTATAATAATACCATGATGAGTTCGTTTGAAGATTCTGACGTGGCGATTAACATTAAGTTATATAAATTGTTATGTTATTATTATTTATTTGATCCAAATAGTCCAAAAATTTTCGGTTATCATTTTTATCGTTTTACTGCAATTTCAATAACGGTTTTTATCCAATCATTTGTATCATATGGACTGTTGGGTTGTTTTATGGAGATGGAAGATACAATTAATGACATAGATCAATTTATATTCATATTTATCAATACAACCAATATTCTCTGTGTAATGATAACATGTACATTGACACACAAGGCAAATGACATTTGGGATTTATTAAATGTAACCTGCATACATTTTCTGAAAAGTGAACAATGCTGTAAATTTAAAAATGAAATACTAGAAAAAGTCCGTAACAAATCAATAAAATTTACAAATTTCATTTTTTGGTTTACATTTATGACATTTATTATTTGGATAATGTATCCACTTGTTGTGAATTTCTTTGTTATTACAACTGATCAAAACAATCATCAGCGCTATCAAAATGTTTTCAATTTGCGATATCCGGTGACTATAAATACTTACAACAAATATTACTTATTTTTTTACACAATAGAATTGATATTGGGATTTTTTATTTTATATAACTCGATATTCATAGATACTTTTTTAGTATCTTTTTGTTGGGTTCTAATAGCTCAGTATGAAATACTTTCGGAAGCATTTGGAAGTATCGAATATAAAGACAGTAAGTTTGCGTTAAACTATTTTCTTCCTTTAGTATAAATTATTCAAAACCTTATATTTATAAGAATACAAAATAAGTGTAAAAAATTGTTTTAAAGTTTTAAGGCAAGATATTATGAATTATAATATATGAACAGAAAAAAAGTAAAAGTCTATATTTTATTATAATACATATTATGTTTTAACAAAATTAACAACTTTCTTGAAATGAATAACAATCATTATCATGATTAAAAAAAAAACTTTACTATTGCCCTCGGATTCACAAATATCAATCTTTTTCAAATTTTCATATTAATAATATAACAAAACATTTTAGAATTTGTGTATAATATTCATAATTCAACATACGTTTCGGATATGATATGTATGATTAAAACGCAGTATAATATTAAATATATTTCTATTAACGTACAACACATTTTTAAAATAGACATGGTCCATATTTGGGTTTAAATTCTAAAATTAATGGCAAAAATTTTTTCTAGGAATTTTTTAGTATAAATTTTAAAATATATAATCAAATTATAAAAATGAAAATATATATATATATATGGTGAAATTCACTCTATCGCCGTATGTATATAAATAATTTATAAGTTTAAAATATTTTTAGTTAAAATACAGAAGCCAATTACAATGCTCTTATCACATTAAAATAATATGTACATTAGTAATTTATTAAAATATTCAATATATTACATTCAATTTTATTTTATTTTATTGCTCTTGAAACACCTTGTATAACTTGTTTCACAAAACTTAATCGTTCGATACTAAAAAAGACTTCTAACAACAAGTTTTAATATATTTTTTTTTAATACAAAAGATTGTTCTATTAAAGCATGTGATGATTTTAAGTCAGTATTGAGTGATCAACGAAGCCTTAATTTGTAAGTATATATTATATACATATTTATAAATTAATTGTTTTTATTATTTATTAAATAAGAATGTATGTTATGTAGTTATGAACTATATAAGTGATTATAAAACTTTAAAGATAATCGTTACAGTTATTTTAATTAATATTTTTGATGGAATTAAAATTTTTATAGATGATTGGTTAAATGATATGATGGCTTTTGCCTTTAAGACTTTATTGATGTCTAGTGATTTCTTATGTAATAGGACATCCCAAATGACTGAAAAGGAAATTAAGTTGTTGATTATTATTTTTCACTTAGCCTACTCTTAATTTGACAGTCCCTACACAATCGAAAAGGAAAATGTGCGTAATTAACGGAAACTAATACGACTTACCTTAATATAAAAACTTTTTTAAATATGTTTGAACCAATCCGCCTTTCACCATGTGGGGTTGGGGCTCAGTTACAATTCAGTAACGGACAGGCTACATATCTTCTTAATAGCCTGTTATACTAAATTACCGTTAAAAAGATCGTTACATAAGTTATTAAGAGGATAATTATTAACTTTTAAGAGATAGTTTATTTGTTATTGTTTTTTAAAGTTTTAAGCTTTGCATTGTTACTCAATCAAAATATAATTAACGCCTTTTGAAATAATTAATGTTCTGGTAAATTATTACCATTCTGGTGTATCTGGATTTCTAGCAATATTAATTATTTGAATGTTATATAAGCATAAAATTATAATTATATTTATTTACTTAATATCAGCTGATATGTACATACTAATATGTAATTATGTTATTTTTGTTTACAGAAAACTAAAACTATATTATTCTATAATATGGTATGTTGCCTTAACATATGTTGGACTGATTTCATGTTCAATCATAATATTGACTTTTTATTTCATTATGGTAATAGTTATTATTTTATAAGTATTCATTCTAGAAGTCAATAAACATTAATTTATAAATCACAATTTAATAATTGTATAAAATTTATTATTTTTTTTAATACGCAGATATGTATTTCGTCGACCAAATCTTTACCAGTTCTCAGCATGATTAAAATTATGGCACCAGTTTTTATAGTTTCAGTTCAAATATTTGTACATTGCTATTTTTTTGGACTTATAAACTTTAAAGTAATTTTCTAAAATCTACATAAACGTAAAAGTAATGTATAACTGCTTATTGTTTTATTTTTGAATACAGAAAGCATCCGTTAGTTATGGAATGTATTCTTGTGATTGGACATCAATGGATTTAAAATTTAAGAAGTTATTACTTTCATCAATGCAGTTGAATGATGCTGACAAATTAATGGTTAAAGCTACACCAACTAAAATTATTAACTTAGAACTTTTTGTTAAGGTAGATAATAATTTACTACATTCAGAGGTTTTACAAATAATTAATACAATTATAATAATATTAAGAATTAATCGATAGAAAAAAAAAACATTTTTATAATTATTAAGAGATATGCAAATATAAAATATGAGTTACTTTAAGATATAAAATATTTTAAAATAATAAATATTATTGTAATCATAGTTATTCGGATGATATTCCAGCTATAGTAAAGAACACAAATCATTGGTAGTCCGTAGACAGCATATTATTATCCATTTATACACATATTTTTAGTTGGCTATGTCGCTTTGTAGTAGGTACACTGTTTAGAGGTAGACATTAAAATATTAAGAGATAGTCACTACTTTGATAAGTATAGCAGAACATCTTTAGAATTGTAAATAGTAATATTTAAAAATGTTTTAATTTCAGGTGATGACAACAACTTACAACATAGTGTCTGTAATGCTGAATACATTTAATTCGAGAACATAATTCATGCAACAATAAAAAATATCACTTTAAAGTCTTTGCTCAGTTAATTGTAGTCATTGTTGAGTTACAATATAATAAATTTAGGCTGTATGAACATATTGTAATTTTGATTGGCAATTAGAAGCTACTTTCATATTAGAGTTTTTTGTAAAAGTGTTTCTGACGTGCTAATTTGGGAACCATCTCAGACAAGTTTGAGTCTCTAATAAAAGATTATTGTCAATCATTCGTTTTTTTTTTCAACTAATGCTATCCATTCACAAACGAATTACAAAAGAATTTGAAGGAAATTTTGGTATATTTTTTAACAAAATATAAATGGGTGATCACTAATGCTAAGATTTCTGATTTTCTACAAGTTATTATTTAATATTTTTGAAAATATAGCTATGTTAATATCAATATTTACAGATAATAGGAGTTCTTATTTAAAATTTGTAATTGAAAATTTTGCGTATATGACTTATTATCATTTTTAAGTGCATGATTAGCGGGTTTTTTTATGTTATAAGTGAAAGTTTTAAAAATATTTTATATAAAACCTAATTTTAAATAGATTCCTTGGTCCTGAGATATAAGTTGGATGGTTTTATTTTACCTATATTACACAGTAGGTTTATTAAAAAAATAAATAAAATTATAAAATTAGTGTTTAAGATTTCCTCGCCCGATCACATACATTCTAACTAATCGATATATAAAAAATAACTGTTTATTGCTAGTTTTGCCATATGTTTTTTTAATTTTTATTATAATTTATAAAGATTATCTAAGCATTAAATATTATTTAATACAATTTAATATTATAATAATATAGTATATATTTAAGATTTTTAAATTTGTGATTGCCGCTATCGCTGAAATTAGACCGTGCTAACGGAAATAGTTGAACTATATTCAACTTCGTGGTATCGTGGTTATAAGTGTATACCAAAAGCTAACCATGTATACCAAGTACCAACCAATCACAGAAAAGTATTTTTATGCACGTACACGTATGTAGTGGAAACTCTCCTAAAGAAATACAACCACGGTATCGGTTGTGTTGGCTAATAAATTTTTTATAAATCCATACATTTAATATCGACGACCGCGGTCGTCATTCGAATGGTGGTGAAGTTACAGGGGTGGTCGAATTTTCTATCAGTGATGTTGTCGACTTTGACGCTGACGAAAACCGCTGTTCCGGTGTTCCCAGTGCTCAAGCCTGTGGGTGAATAAAATATTACCTGTATAACATATTGACTCCACACTGGCACTGGCATAGTCGAAGACTCGGTGGATTTATTATTCTCCAGTAGATAGACTTTCAAGCTCGATTAAAGCGAACACAATACGCGGATAAATGTGTTCACCGACTCCCGGTCGACAAACAGCCGGACAAATGTTTAAAAATTAAAAGTAAGTATACCTCAATAATATATTATTTCGATGACGCGTATATTAGATTTAAACGTGTTCCCCGTTATGGTGGCTCATTATGTAAACAAATTCCTTACAACGTATGAATGTTATGACATTATTATATATCCTACGCATAATAGTACGTCGTATACGGATTATATTATAATGAGGTCACGGTATGTGTTAAATGTAGGAATAGTGCAAATAGGTATATATATATATATTATGTATATAAATTATTTACCTTCGGCGCTAGTGCATTTTTGGTGAGCCAGCGGTGAATTTGCGTTCAAATAAGTCACGCGATCCACAAACGGTTTTTGCACGAGACTTAGGAAACCTTTCAAAGCCCGCACATACACCTCAATATACTTCCTGTAGTCCTGTGTACTGCAACAATAGTTCACGGTGTTTACTAGATGCTTATGCAATCGCCCCATGAATACAAATATTCGGACAGTGTATGCGTTTTGCTCTCAAGTTAGCGGAAAAATCGTCGTTTTTGTATCATTATATAACTAAATAAACGAGATAATGGTGCGACATAATATATATATAAATATTATATGAATGTAAATTGGTAACGCGTACGAAACAGTCAAGAATAACAGCTAGTTGCAAAAATTTTTTGAGATCGTATTGCTTGCTCGCTGCAGCAGTCCACTGCACAATATGGGACCGAGTGCTTCCTTATCATTAGTCGCGTAAGCTAATTTCATTATTTCTTTTTACAATATAATATTATTGCACTATTGCACTGTATAATATACTATATACTATATTATATAGTTTACATGTATTAAAACATATAATATTATTCATTTATTGCGTCAATTATAGTATAAACTTTAGTGGATTAGTATTAGTATGTCCATATAAATTATATTCGTTGAGTCACCATCATCTTTCCATAATAAATATATTATATTATTTTAAACTATATAATAGGCAATTAAATGCTTAAAAACGGGAGGCTTATCCCGTTCCTATATTAATATTATACACCGTATATGCGATAGGAACCACGTATATGACAGAAAATATACATGAAAAATATTTAACGTCAATTTTTGTTTCAGAATGTTTCATTTGGTGCGTTCAAAGGACTTTTACGAAATGGAAACTGAGTACAACAAAAACATGCTACCAGGTTATTTCCATTGTACCGTTTTTCCGATTGCACAGTCACATAATATACTCACCATAACCTTGACCCAAATATAATATATAATAAACCATAATATAATATATAATATATACATATAACATAATATATAATACACATAAATTGATCCATTTAATATACCATACTCATCATCACTTTTAGGCACACAAAAATAAAAATAGTTTTTTTTTATATCAACTAAACCCGATTGCGAGATTAGGTAACAGGTAGTTTTAGGGTATGTTCATATAATCAATAAAATAAAGATACATTAATGTAGATTTTTTTTTAATGTATAACGAATATTAAGTACTTTTACTAACTAAGTACTTTTACTAACTGTAATTTACTAAAAAAGTAAATTAAATATAAAATTTTTTCTTTAAAAATCTTTATTAAGTAACCTAAACTAGGTAGTAATAAATAACTTTTTTTGAACAAATCAAACTAAGTATTTAGTAGGTATATATAAAAATACGATAGAATTTCGAAAAAACCTGGATAATTAATTCGTACAATTATTAGGTATATAATTTAATTACTATGTTACTTATATTACTGTTCCTATTTTGATAACTTATAATCTGTTTTATAAGTACCTTACGGTTTATATTATACAAGAAAATAAGATTTGATTTTAATCACCTTATAAATTACTTTGAATAAATTTGTAATATTGATAACGTGTGATAGGGGGTGGAATTTAAAACATACTCCTTATGTTTTACTTGTCATAAATGGATAATAATATACGATGTTGCATTATGCCATTGTAGTATATATTTTATATATTTATTTGATGTCAACTTAC
This sequence comes from Aphis craccivora, assembly GCA_009835225.1. Taxonomy (NCBI): domain Eukaryota; kingdom Metazoa; phylum Arthropoda; class Insecta; order Hemiptera; family Aphididae; genus Aphis; species Aphis craccivora. Next base: position 30,293 of record VUJU01002252.1, on the reverse strand, counting down.
TCTTTCACCAACATGCCAGCACGGTATCCCATAAGTACCTACTAAATTTCTCACATGCGTAGCACTAAAAACCTTTTTTTTTTTAATCACTCGTCTTTCACCAATTATATGTTCGTAAAATTTAATGGCCAAGCACACTTTTTAAATTGAAAATATGGCCGAATTGGCTGATTAATAGCTTTTTGAATTTTAGACATTCTTACATACTTACCAATGAAATAACAAAAATTAATTTTATTAATTAGAATAACTATTAAGTTTAGTTCTACTACTGATTTCTTAATTTCCACACACGTTTTTCTTATTGTACAGCATATACATACAAATACCATTATTGAAAAAAGTAATATTATTTATTAATATTTAAAAATAATTGTTTAGATTAAAAAGGGAAAATTAATTATGAAATTTAATTTCAAGATAGGATTTGAGGATGATACTTATATAAATTAATTGTTCAAATAAAACTAATACTGGCCGGAAACTACTTTATTTTATATGATGTAGCGCACAATACCTGCAATCGTTCGATGTGTTATTACTTATTAGTATTAGGTATGTATAATATATTATATGTATTATTTTTTTAAATTTATATTTATCAATAAATTATGGCAGCAGAGGAGTAATATTGTTCTTCTTCACATCACAGAGTCTCTTCTGTTGCTGGTTAAACATAAAAATAAAGAAAAAAAGTAAAACTAAGACTGAGATTATTAAAATCTGTTGATTACAAAAGATTAAAATAGTGTATTTTAAGGAACTCTTATTTATTGTACAAAAAACAAATTATTGGTTATGTAATAATAGGAAACCTATTTCACTTACCTCAAAAATTAGTATTGATAAAAAATAATTTTACATTTGATGATTATTAAAATAGTATCTTATATTTAATAAACTACATTATTGTATTGCAGAACCATTTTTTAACTTAGAAAGTTGGTTGTAACATTTATGAAAATTTAAAGAAAAATAATTGCTGGTGAAAATGAGTTGCTTACATTAATTTTTATCGTAGGTATACTACGCATTTAAAATAGATAATAGATAAATAGTATAAATATGTGCAATGTGCATTTTTTATTATCTAGATGAACAAAAACAAACAAAATAAATCACAGTTAAAATGAAATTACTTTGTTCAGACATATAGAATGTATCCCGTTATCAAGAGCACACTATATGCACTGCCCTTATTATTTAATATTAGATTATTATTATTTATTACATACAATAAATATTTAATATTACTATTATTTTTATGTTGTGTCATTAATCAGAGGTCGTTTACAAATTACAAGATGTTACAAGCTTACAATATTTATTCCCAAATCCCAGGAATTAAATGTAGAGATTATAGATATATATTTTATTTTTATAAGCAAAGCCTTGACTATCATAAACACAGCCCTATGCAATATTGGTTCATATTAGATACATATGTGGTTGTTTCTCAATAAAATATATTCAAGTTGTGGTTAGAAATTCAACTATTGTATTAATATTATAGAATAATATTTTCAATTAAATTATTTATAGAGTCACTTGTAACGGAGGACGACTAATCATTGTTTGAGGATATATGACTCGTGTTTATAAATTATTCAGTTAATAAATATTTAAATTTAGAAAAATGCATATCTTTCAATCTCACAGTTTCTGCTTTAGACGCATATAATGTATAAATATTAAAATATTGATTTTATTTTAATATTTGATACAACATATTATTTAAAAAAACATTTTTTTTCTATTATACACAATACATAGTTATATAATATACTACAGTTCATAGTTACTTACATTGACTATACTACATACTATATAAAATTTTTCAAATTCATACTTATACTACTATAAATTATAATATTTCTTTCTATTTAACTTTCTATGTCCAGAATCAGAATGGAATATGGATAGTGGATACATATTACATAATGATAATTACCCACCATGAGCCGTGCGTCCTATTTAGTGATTATAATTTATAATACACAATTCAACACCTACTTTTGCATCTTATTAGATGATCATAATTCATAAGATTTCGAATTGAAAAATATTCAAATAAATATCACGAATGGGTCATTGAACTGACCTATCAATCGTGAAATGCATATAGTTTAAGTGTACAAAAAATGTCCAGTTAGGTATACATAATATATATATTCACAACGACGTAACGCATACTTTTATTTTCATATTATACAGAACCTCAATGGAAAATCAAAAAACTATCCCAACATAATATTATATTGTTGTAGTCATAGTACTAATAGTGTACCACGTATTATTTTATAAATTAATATTTATTAAATAATAATTTATCTTTATTATTTTATTTTATCACAACCCTATATAATATACCTAAATAGTGGCTAGAACTTGGTACCTACTTATGATAGGACGTTATATTATATTATGATCTTATTTCTTTCCTTATTGTAGGCAAAGACGTAGACGTATCTCTATCATTGCACATTAATCGAATATCTGGCGTGGACGAGAGCAAAGAGGTAATGATAAACATTTAATAAAATTCAACAATTACATATTGCAAATAATCAAAATGATTATCCATTCTCCAGCATGCTCACTTGAATTGTATACTCTGATTTTATAATATACTAGTATGTATTAATTATTCGATTTCTAATATCTATAAAGTTTATAAGTATTCACTTATAAAGAACTTATGAACATTGACATTTAATAATATAAGTGTTATGTAAGCTGTGACAGTGTGACTATTTTTCAAAATAAATTAAAACTTTCTTTTTTATGAAAAGTAAAGTATTTTGTGAAATTCGGGACACTTATATTAGGCGTAAATCTATAAGTACATTTGGTAATACGTGATCTTTATAGTACACGTTCAATATTTTAACAAATATAGTTATAAATCATAATTAAAATTGAATATAGTGAATACGCTAGTATAATATGTTTGGAATATATATATATATATATATAAAAATATTGTGTCCCATATCACGAGTACGGCTATAGTATATTTTTTTTTCAGGAAATAGCGTTAGACGTGTTTTTGCATGTGTACTGGGAAGACCCCCGAATCTGGATTTTGGGAAATGCGAGTCAAGTGGAGCTGACTTGGGACAAGGATCCGAAGTTTTGGATCCCTGACCTGTACATCAGGCAACTGAGAGAAATGAAAGTGCTAACGCTGTTCCAGGACTTAGCGTCGATACGGTTGTACGACAACAGCACGCTCCGGATTAGCATTGGGTAACGGATGCGAACGATAAACGAAATACTAATCACCCGAATCCCTTAATTTATGCATATACCTATTACCTATATTGTATGTTTGTTGTATTGTATTCTGCAGAGCGACCATAATAATCAAGTGTGACATGGACTTCGTACTTTATCCGTTGGATGTACAAACTTGCGCTGTAGACTTCGGCAGCTGTAAGAGACAATTTATTTATATATTTGTTTTTTCTTAACTTGCGAATTCGTAGGGTTTTCATATTACACATTTTATAAATGATTACTTTTTGCTCGTAAGTATTTGAAACATTAGATCTATGTTGATAAATATCAGTAAATAGGTAATTTTCTTTATTTAAATGTATAATAGAGCAGCTGAAGTGTACTGCTGTACTATCTATCGTCATTCTGGATCTATGATATATGTGTCATAGAAATTTTTTTTTTATCATACCGTTTATATACACTTATTTTAATAGGTATTATAAGTATATAATATTATAATATAATGGATACACTTACAAAAATGATTATCATACGTGTGTAATTTTTCTCTGTTTTTATTTCCGGATTTTCCGTTCAACAACCGTAAGACAAATACACGCTGACAGACATGAAATTCCATTGGAGAGACGATCCATTGATTTTCCCCAGCGACTTTGGAGATGGATTTCGATTGCCTCGTTACGTTGTATCGTTTGTCACTGATAATCGTTTGAATGTGATTTACTATGGCGATGGTAAGTCTAAACTTTGCTACACACAAACATATATTTCCGTAGGTACCTATACAGTCAGTCTAATATCATAAATTTTATTTTATCATTTTTGTGCTATGATATTAAAGTAAATAATAACGTTTATTCTTTACAATGATTGTCATTAATATAATATAAACAATTAAAACTTTGAATAATAATAATAATCAATGTACCTAACAATGATTAGAACATTAAAAAACATTTTTGACAATCACTAAAAATCTTTTCAGGTAAATCAGAAATAAATAAATTTGTTTAAAAAATGTGCCTTGTATAATGTTTTATTTTAAGAAGTTTGAAGTTTTTAAAATGATAAACTGAAACATTTTATAATTCACATGCACAATTATATTTTTAATTACTCAAAAGTTTTTATAATTTCTATTTAGATTATAAATTAACAATAATGACATATAAATAGGTAACTTCATTTTCCACAATTTTTCGTATCTATAATATAATTGTCACAATATTAAAACGATTATACAACGTGTTTATTAAAAAGCTCATAAATTAATCAATATTTAACATGAACAACGTTCCAATTAAATTAATCTTCTGTATAAAAAAATATTTGAGTGAAGGACAGCAGTTTGATCAATATAGAGTATGGTATATAGTGTATGGTTATTCCAATATTTTATGAAGTTATTATTTATTATAAATAATATTAACCTTAACGGATTTAAAAAAGTTAAAAAATAACATGACCTGATATTAATTGGGACCTTGATGGAAAAATGCAATAAAAAAAACAAAAAAAAGTAGGATGTATACTTTTGTTATAACTTTTCGCTTTTATAATAAGCTTTATTTTATTAATCCCGAACATAATAATTAAAAATACGATATATTTAACTAAATTGGTTGGTACTACAAATAAAACATTTAATTTGGATAACCAAAGTTCTCATTATGTTTTCCTAACAAAAATAACAAAAAAATGAATAAATAATGCGCTGTTCCCTGTAATTATTCCTGTTAATCCTACTCGACATTGGTTTCATGATGTACTTATTTAATAGCTTAAAAAAAGAAATATTAATAAAACTAGTTTTGAAGTATTGTCAATGGATGCCACTTTCTGTCATGCTACCACGCGTCCACGCCTATTATAATATTATCCAATTCGCTTATTGTATTGTATTAATTATTATGTATAGGTAATAATTATATACAGATTGTAAATATTCTATTGTTCTACTCTTGTAAATATATATATTATATATATATTGAGCTGGAAACACTTAAAATTCAATAACATTATATCTACGTATTAAATTCTCAGTGTTATTATTTTTTTCAGGGGAAGGGAAAGTAGGTATATGTTCACAGTTTATAGTAGAAAAAATGCTTCAATTTTTCAACGTTGAGGGTTGTTTGTGATAAAAAAAAAGGTAGTTTTGATTGATGACATAAAAAATTTATAAATGAAATTTTTAAATCCAATCTTTTCAAAAAAAAAAAAGTTCAACCTTATTATTTATACTATCTGTACTATTTTATAACAGATTTTATAGTCTAACAGTAAAATAAATCACTTTAAACAACAAAACAAATATAGTATGAAACATAATTAGTAATTATGTCGACGTATAATTCCAATTTTGAAGATTAATGAAATATTCACTTTGACCTCCCAAAAGAATCAATTTTCTACCAAAAACTGCTCTCAAAAATGAAAATTTAACAATTTTTTTTTCTTTTGTGAATGGTTTATAGTTTATACATAAATATACAAAAACGAAAAATCATTTAAAATTAATACATTCATCGCTCCACTCAGAATCTAAAATTCCACGCGTTGACTAATTTAAGATAAAAAAATTAACAGTGTATATTTCGTACGTCGAGATTACATTAGCTGTCTCGTAAAATTCCAACCAATTTGATGAAGTTTGGTTTTTAGCATTCTCTATCTCTTGTAAACACTCATACACGGGATATATATATATATATTATGTATGTCAATTTAGTGCCGTCAATCATCATATAATACATTACATTTTTGAGTAGGTAATCATTCCACTGCTCGGCTTGTGATTACGCTCAGTCGCGAACTCAGAAGTCACCTGCTAGAAAGTTACTTGCCAAGCACTCTATTCGTTGTCATGTCATGGGGCAGTTTCGTGGTAATGCCCGAAGTTGTGCCTGGTAGAATGGTGCTACTGGTCACAACACTTCTGTCACTGGTCACCATGTTCGATACTATAAGGTATTTATTATAATGTTATAGTGTTTCTATTATTTATCAACAACTTAGGTATTAACATGTTAGTAATAATTCTATGCTATATTATTATATGTTGTGTACAATGCTTTAACATATAATATTATACTAAACAATGATCGACCAAATTGTATTTTTAAATTATTTTAATAAATTATTAAATACCTAATCCATCATGAGATCTAATAAGTCATACGTGTAATGCGCTAAGGTCGGTTCCTAATGTCTATAATACCTATATCATTTCACTTTTTTTTCTTTTTCGGATATACAAATATAAAATGCCACACATTTATGAACAGCGACATTATTTGAAATAATTCACTGCATTAACATATTATTATTACAGAACGCCAGAGCTACACTTCATGTCCCACGATTTTTATTAAAAGTCTTACATAAAATATTTGGTTGCGTTTTGTTTTCTTTCAAATAACAATATGTAAGGACAACTTAATTTCTTTACTCTTTTTCACTCGCTCACTCCCTCTCTCACCATTCTAGTACAAAATGTACTATACAATACCCATTTTTGAAAATATTTAAAATAGCATGATAAGTTAAAGTGTTCTCTGAAAATTATGTCGTGTTCTATGCTATAAAAAGGGTGTAGGTATTATGAATTTAAATTATTATATCGACCCAGTTTCTCAACAATTATTAAAACAGCCATATTTTAGAAAAAAAGTTAGAATAACATGCAATCTCCGTTGATTTTTTTAAAACAAAATTATCCTCTTTTTACAAAACAATATAATAATCTACCGTAAATATTATGTGGTACACGAATTAACGTGAATAATTTACTGGTATTAAATGGTATTAGTGGTATTTAGTTTAGACACTAAATAACAAAAAATTGCTATAAACTATAATTTATTAAAATAATAATATAGTTCTAATTATATTAGAGTATTAGACTATTAAATTAAACCACTGACAACAAAAATCGAAAAAAAAACTAAAAAGAGTAAAAAATATTGTCTATAAATAGCTTTCATAAACTGACAAACTTTTTTTGAAATTATTAAAAATCTTTTATCTATTATCTATTGCTATTCTTTTTGAGTTGTAAATAACATAATTGATTTCGTCGAACATGCTGTATATATGATACGTTCCCGCTTGTCTGTAATATGTTTTTGTTTTTTCCTGATTGCTTAAAAAAACACTGAATTTTGTCTTCTTGAACTACATTCACTCTCTACACTATATATCTACTAGATACACCCCAAAGACAATTTTTTTTACCGCTCTAAAATATCATAATAAATACAAAAAAAATTTAAAAACTCATTAGGTATAAAAAACACACAACATTGTAAAATCAATACATTCATCGCTACGCTCAGAATCTAAAACATATATTTTTATCGCTTAGCTCGGAATCTTAAATATACAACCCAAACTATGCACTATATAGTTTTCGATAATATTATAATCTGAATTTTTAGCATACGTGGTGCTTTTGTCTACAAATGGAGCAATGTAAAAAAGTTAGTTTCCTTGAGAAATATTAAAAATATTGTAAAGTATACGAATTATATAAGTCATGCCCTTGCACATAATTCCCAAATTTAATTTAATATATAAATGTCTATAAAAATATTTATTTAAATTGTTTTACTATCCTAAATGTATATAATGTGATTGACATAGATTGTAGATATTTTATTATGTGTTAATTAAATATGTTTTTGCTATATATTAATATTTGATATATTATTATAATATACCTACTAGTAATATATATGGTATATTGATATGTATATACAATAATGAACAATAGTGATCCTAAGTTCAGTTCATTAAATAATTGGTAATATATTTGAATCCCGAAAAAAATATACGGTGGATATTCCACCAATGTTTAACTGTTATTATTTCACTGTTAATTTTTTTTTAATTTACTACACATAATCTATTAGGTACGATATTAAAAAGTGATCAACATATGTGAGTTTAGATAAATTATATTTTACGATTTAAAGAAGACTGCATTCATTAGCGGTACTTCAAAATTGTTTTTTTTTTTTTTTAATTAAAAATTAAAAATTTAAGAAATACTTAAAATATTTTAAGTTTTTTTATCTCGTTCAAGTATCAGGAAAAGTTGAAATAATATTTGTATTTTTTCAAGTTTCGTACATTTTGCAAACTGATTTTATACTTAAATACTTTAAAAATACTCAGCTACCCTATAAATATGGCTTTTATTGCAATAATTATTAGCCATTATTAATAGATCTTGATAGATTTTCCAACGAATATTGCATGTATAACAATATAAATATTTTTTCCTACAAGATCGAAAGCTAAGAATGTATCAGAATATTGAAAACAGTTAGTAGGTACCTATGTAAATATATTTATGTAAGTAATGTAAGTATAGATTGGTTGTGTTTGTTGCATATACGTTTTATCACAAACTGTGACGACTGTGTTAACTCGTAAATTTCAAAGATAGAATTCTCTTCGACAGCTGTTTTCTTTTATGTCGATCGTAAGCAGCTTGGTTCTATAACTTTTGAAAAGTTTACTAAAAAAACTAAAATAATATAATACATAATAATATTATAATATATCTAGTAATATTTTATCTGCTAATAACGAACTATAGATTCATTTAATATAAAGTCCACAGTCAATTATTTTAATTTTTTGTTTTATTTTATAACTAGCTAATAATAATTTGTGTAATTTATGTTTATCAGTCAATCAATCTGTTATACTTATTATTATACAAACAATCTTAAATTCTTTAAAACCAAAATTGTTTCAATCGCGTGGTCACGGCGGTTGCGTGTGACGTGTTCATGACATATTATATAAATATAGGTAAAACATAATATTTTAAAATAACACAAACGTTATAAAAATATAATCACTATTTTTTGTGCAATTTTCGAATGTTTTTTTTAAATACTTAATAAGGAATAAAAAATACCTGATGATTTCAAGGGATAAAATATAGGAAATTTCAAAAAAGTTTTTATAACCTTGGTTATTCATGTGCAGTTATACCTACATACAAAGAAAATCACTATGGCTTCGATGCGACAGTGTAAGTCTTAAAATACAAAATAAGCGATTTATTGGATACCTTTAACTAAATATAAGTAAAATTTTCAAAACATCAAATATTTCTAAATTAATTTTTAATAAAATTCCTCAAGTTAATTTGCTGAAAAAAATTATATTTCCGCAACCATATTGAAGCCATGGTACATTATTTATTGTTCAAATATATACTTAAACCTTGGTACCACATATATATTATGAGACATAAAGAGGGGCAAGTCTTTCCATTAGATTGTGTGGTTTTACCTCAGCTATAATAAAAACAAATTAAACATTTTGGATTTGAATAATTATAACGTTTTTTATGTTGATTATATATTATTATAATGTTACCGGTATAACTGACATTGTAATCATGATCTCGTAGTTCTGAGTTATAAATAAATCGAGTGCATACACCTGTAAGTACAAAAGATAAAAATTATTACCTATAATATTTCAATTATCATGAAGCAATAACCAATAAATAAAGTACTACGTATAATGTAAATGTCTGAATAAAACATCCGCTGATATATGATTCCAAACGTTCCAATAACACTACGATTGCGATAATTTTTATACATAGGTACAATATTTTGTCATGTGACGTTGTCTGATCGTTTTTTCTCTATTGATCCATCGTATATTTGTATATAAGAACCATGGTCTATAAATAAAACAGAGATTTGATTTAAAAATGTTTTTAACTCGCCAAGAATTTGTATTACATACACAATTTAATTAATTTATAGGTTTTAAAAACTACACTTTTTATTCGTAATGGTATTATTATTATTATTATTATTATTATTTTCATATTATTTTATGATATTTATTTGAAATAAATTAAAAAATATATTGTTATTAAATTAATTTGTTTTTATATAATTATTAGAACATTATACCATCATATGGAAAAATTGCAACAGACTTATAAAATTATACTTTTGATTGTTATATTTAATAAAATTTAAGCAAAAATACATAATAATATATAATATGAAATTGAAATTAATGTATATATTAAAAAGAGAGGTAAAGTGAGTAACGGTCGGCTGTATTATAGTAGGTCACTTTAATGGATTTATTAAATTTGAATCCAATGGTGGGTATCATTGTATACGAAAAACGATTCTGAAAGGAGATGATTTGTAAGCCTAGGATACATTTTCCAGTGGGAAGTGAAAAAGGTTGTTTATGTTTTATATGTTTTTTTTATATACATTTTAACTACAAAACAATTTGAAAATATTCATGATTTTGACCGATTTTTGTTGATATTTGAACTTCAAACACTCATAAAAAAATATGTAGGTACCAGGTACTAACGTACCTATTAATTCTTATAATTTTTGAACCACTATAAGACTAACTTATGAGAAACTTTTTTGTACTCAATTTTCAATGCAAGTTTCCTCACCACCTTAACACATATTAGCTCTATCATACACAATGGATTTAAATTTATAAATAGAAGCAAGATTATCAATCATCAGCGTTTATTATAACGTTAATGATCTCTTCGGTTAGGTAGGGTAAACTAAGAAAAAATAAAAAAAAGTACTGCTAATACCTATTACCTACCTATAATATTTATTTGCCATGGGTTTAACTACGTAAATTATGAATAAGTATCTATTATTAATTAATTTAGTAAGTTTTTAAAATTTTAAATCTATTGAATATATATATATTATACGCATAATAAAGATACGGTGAAAAAACCTTTCGCGCTTTTAAAATTATCTTATTGCACTTTTGGCAATCCTTCGTCGCTCGACCTTTATATATAGGTATATATTCGTTGACGTTAAAAGTAGTTTAGTATCAATATAGTGTCAAACGCCTTACTAACCTGTTTAGACACCCATATAGTAAATTGGTGTTCCGTCGTGTTTGTTTAAAATCTATGAAATGCGATTTTCGAAAACATTATTACTTAATACTCATACCGCAAAGATCTGTGACAATATATAATTTGTAAAATTCAAATTATTTTTTATTGATTTACTTGAACAACAAAAATCATTGTATGACAGTTGTTGTTATAGTAGTATAATACCTACAACAGTATGAGTATAGTAGGTACTAATGGTTGATATCTATAAATATTTTAAGTCAGAAAAGATAAACACGATGGACATTGTATACCTAGCATGTAAAATATTGTTGGCAAGTCGTTTTACTAGACGTTTTTGCACTGCCACTGCGCAGGAACAACTCGCCGAGCGCGCTGGAACTGAAATGCATCGAAGTGTGGCTGATATCGTGCACGCTGTTCGTGTTCTTGGCACTGGTCGAGTACTTCATCGTGCTATTCGGTATGAGATACGATAAACATTGGAGGCATAAAAAACACGATCTGGACGGCGGTGGAGGCGCTCCAAGCAGACCACCATTATTTGGGTCCAACAAAGTTCACGCAACATCCGGAAACGATGTGTCTGGAGAAGAAGATTCGGTAGGTGCGGTGAATGAGTTACACCCATGTGTTATAGGGTTATATCAGCCTATCTAAAATAATAAACAAAACTAGTTTTTCTTAATAAATAAATTTAATATTTATATAAGTTCAGTAGTATCCAATGTCTATAAAGTGGTATATTTGAGAACAAATGTACGATATAATTTAAATACTTATTATAAATTATAAATATTAAATTATTATAAACATTATAATACATAATACAAAATATAACATTAAAAATATAGTTTAAAACGTATCATATATTTAACACAATTCCTAAATTACTTATATAGGAAATTATGCTATAATATTGAAATTTTATTTGCGTAGGTATATTTATTATTTACCGATAGTGTAAAAAAAGCTTTTGGGGGAGTATCGTATCCTTTGTTTTTCTACTCAAATACTTCATAGTTACCAAAATATGTATTAGGTATATAAATTGTATTTACACGCTGCAGACAGAGAGTAATTCATATTTTTTTCGGACATCGAAGATTTGACATAGTCCACAAATTTGGGATCTATTACCGATTAGTAATATGCAATTAATTTAAAAACTACCACTTCGAGTTGAAATTTATATATACCAATGTTAAACTTTTAAAAAACATCATCTACCTAACAATTTACAGAAAGAAAGGTAATTCTCCTTTGATGAAAAGTCGGTTTCACCTCAGCTATAAGACACTTCTTATATAAATTTTAAAAATCTTAACATTAAAATTATGATTAATACTCTTTTTCTATACTTAAAAATTCCAAAAATCAAATTTTGAATAAATTCATAACCCATCAAAAGGTCAATATCTTCATATGAATTTTTTTCATTTTCATCTCGTGTTATTTTATTTTTATATTGATATGAATGCAATAAAAATATAACAGCCTATTTACTACCTGTAAATCATAATTTAAGGAATTTCATTATTCAATGATATACATTTTTTTCGTTTAACAATATTTTAATCAACTGACATGTGGGTCGTGAAAGAGCGATGACGAGATCGAATAAAAAAAAAATAAAATATAATTCATTCCACACTTTTCTGTTTGTTTTCGCTGTGCTGTAGACTGCCAAGGCTCAACTTCCAGTACCACAGCAGCAAATGTTGACGACGAACAATGGACCAGCGCAGGTGGTTACATCCACTGGAAAACTGCGATTCCAGTTGGTCACTAGACATGTCATATTATATTGTGGATCACCAAGAGGCACCCTCGACCAGGTGTCATTGGCACTGTTCCCGTTGTGCTTTATCCTTTTTTCCGTCATGTACTGGATATCGTACATTAATGAATCCAGGCGGAAATCGTTGGCGGCCGTCGTCTGAGAACGTCTTCAAAAATAATAATATCATGTACGTGTGATAATAACAGTAATAATAATAATCTTACTTACCTAGCCTATAAATGTAAATAACCTTCAATTAAATAGGTATACCTATTGTCAAATACACTATATTATGTATACCAAATATACAATACTATAATAGCACCTTTAATATATTCTATTTCTATGTCCATAAGACCATAACTGAACTATTTCTGAAAATTGCATCAATACTAAACGAATAAACGAATTCCACGCCACTAGAATCAGATACTATAACTATACGAATAATTACTACATATATACAAGCAAATTAATAATTATGAACAATAAATTACCTATAAAAAAAACATAAATTATTATTTTTTTATTTTGTTGTCTTAATATGTACGTACACCTAGTTAAAACTGTTTTTCCAAAACCACTTAGAAATAACGTCTTACGCTAGTAACTACGCATTATTTCCAGCTAACTAATGCGTAGCGTACGTATAACTTAATCCTTCACCAAGTATTATACGTTATGTGATTTTTTCAAAAAAACGTTATTTTGTGTTTTTTGACATTTAATACTGAGATATTCAATATTATTATTGTTCTATAAGATAGTACGACTTTTTTTCAATGTGTGTAGTGTGTTTGTAAAATGATAGCATGAATTTTGCACTGTGAAAAGTGCGAAAAAGTATGTTTTTTTAAAAAAAAAAATGACAACAAGTGGCTGTGGACCGAATTAGAAAAAATATACCTATATACTTATAACAGGCGGCAGCGTACCATTATACTACCATATTTAATATTGAACCCTGATTCAATACCCTGGCCCGGCTGGCACTTACCGAAATACCCAGTGTTGACATATTATTCAACAATTCAACATACAAGGTATGAGATGAGTTTATGTCCTTGTTATGACTGTCGAGTGTGAACTGAAGTAGCCAAGTAGTGCCAACAGTTTCATCCCAACTGACGGGGCGGCGTCGTTATCTTTATAAATTATTAAACTGGAAAACCTGTCGAAAGAACTATTTTTAGATTATGTGGCTCACCAAATTGTTATAAAAAATACGTATTTTTTGATGGGGGTACAAAATATTATCTTTTGGTTATTATTTACTTATTATTATTAATTAATAGTAGTTTTTACTTTTTATGTATATTTTATTTATGGGGAAACTGCAGTTTCAAAGTATCCCTAGACAGAGACAGTCCTCCACTTACGCCCTGTCTAAAAATGTTTATTAGTACCCATTGTTCAATCATTGTTGACCGTTTTTCACCTCTCCAGCAAACTTTGAATGGAACACTTCTTATCCCGAAGTGTCCGTAAAATGAAAAATAAAATTAGGTTTGATACAACAGTTATATAGAAAACAATATTTTAAAACTTAATTTATACTAAATACATTTTTCCCTTAGTTTAAAAAAAAATTATTAAATATTTTCTATATTTGATACTAATTTGTTAATCATATAGAAAGTAAAAAAATACAAAATATTTTTCAAAATACCTCCAGAGTCCTAAACCAACTGAGAAGCTGTGAAATTATAATGTATTTCAGTGATATTTTTCATAATTAATGTTTAATGCATAGGTAGTAGGTACTGTATTTTAATAATACTTACCTATAATAAAGTTCTTTCTCCGGACTATTCTTCCAAAGTCCACCATTCAAACTATAAAATTCATCATTACTTTAATTTATTATTCTATTTGTAACAAATTGTGGATTATATTATGAAAAATAAAACCTACAATACATCACACATACCCATTAACCATTTATACTTCCCAAACTGCCGCTATTTATTTTATTAGATGTACGTCAAAAACCAATAATTAATCAAATTTTGTTTTTTAAGAATAATAAAAACCTACATTTTTTTTTCTTACAGATGTCAGTGTCAAGAGTGTTCTCCATACTACGGATATTATTTTATTATATTGTATTTTTAAGCAAAATTTGTCTTTTATACTTATTTATAGAGTTAGTGTAACATCTAGACATTTTACTTTTTTTAAGTAAATTGTATACATTTTCAAGTTACCTATTTATATCCATATGCCATTGAGTTAGTGTAAAAATGTATTTGCTAAAAAGTAACTTTTATACATTTAAATATTCACAAATGTTTTTCACTTTCTCATATTTGAAACTACACTATTTTGCTGTTGTATTGTATGGATTAAAATATTGTTGAGTATCTCAATAATATATCGAACAAATAATTCTAATTTCATGAATAAAAAAAATATCTTCTATAATATTTGTTTTAATTTTCAAATACATCTTTTTGTACACCTAATATATATATTTTTTTTATTCTACACAATAACATAAATAAATAACTATTAATCATAGCCCATTAAGAAAGCTTCAGCATATGCAAGTTCAAAATCAACTGATTTTCCTCTAATTCTTCTTCCGATAGGTTCTAAATCTGCATAACAACGATCAAATACTTTTTCGACTGCTTCTTTTGCTTGTTCGTAAGTGACATTTCTAACAGCCAATACAGAAATAACGGCTTTATGTTTTACACAGTCCTAAATAAATGAAATAATACATATAATAGATTATAAATGTAAAATATTAGACTAACACATAATATAGTTTAAAATAAATATACACTACACAGAATAGACAGTACAATCTTGTTAATTTAACATTTTATAACTATAATTCTATCAAATTAATATAATATAATTATCTTGTTTTCTTATTCAGAATCTTATTTTATAATATTTAAGTATAAAATGTTACTAACTTTTAGTCTAAGTAACTACCAGACATGTATACAAAGAGGAATAAATAATTTACTTTAATTTTTAAAAGGAAAAAAACAATATATTATTATAATATGAAAAATGAAAATAAATTATGAACCAAATTAACGAAGAAAAAAAAACTTAAAATGTTGTACATTTCACAAAAGCAACAAAACTAAATGTTGTACTATTGAGAATTGCCTATCGTTTACCTACAACCCATGTCAATTATCAAGGTTGTACTGTTGAGTAATGTTATAAATTCTTACTTGATGTTTTTTTCTAAAATTAAATATTGACGAATGCCCTTCAAGAATAGATGATACAAGACCACAATGTGTCAAATTTGCTGCTCTGATTTCTGTACAAGCTAAATGCTCAATATTCCGGAAGTCTAATTTACGTGTACAATTGTCGAACATGTGTATGAGTTCATGTGTGAGCACTCCCTGTATGGTACCCTTTGATACAGCAGTGTTTTGACATATAACAACCTATTTGTACAAAATGAAAATAAAAAATGTAATAATAATAATAATAATAATAATAATAATAATCATATACTTGATTCATAATTGGATCATATCCACCATGGACACTTGTATCACAAAGTTCACAAGCAATATGACGGGATGGGTTGATATCGCTAAAAATATAAAAATAATTAATTATAATTAACAAATTGTAATACTAACAATAGTGCTTAACATTGCCACAACTATATTATATTCATGTTATGGATTATATTCTTAATTAAATCAGTTTTTGTAGGACAAAACCCCTCCCTACCAAACCAACCATTTTTATATCTGCTGTATAAGAACGCGACGGACTTGTGCACAAGCCAGCTACCAAGTATGGTTTTTAATTTTAATGGAGAATAAAATTTGTATGCAGTAGAACAAAAGGTAATTTAGGATAATTTATTCCTGTAAAATTCAGCTAAAATAATATTGATTAAAATATAGACTTTGAAAATCTTATATTATTACATTTTTTACAAATACAAAAGGAGTAGATTTAAAATTAAATTACTCAACTCATTAAAATATAAAAGAAAATTATTTTTTCAATAGATTGTTTTAAAATTTGTTCAATTTACAATTCTGGTTAATGTGTACTAGATATAATTATTAATTTAATAGTCTTGACCTCGTCTTAATTAATAACAATTATTATAAATTTATAACAAAAACACAATATCAGATGACTAAGGTACATGCCCTAAACACAATTTTTTTAAGCATGTATTTTTATGTTAACTATGTAAACAATAAATTTTAAGATTAGGTCATAAACAAGCTTGGAAGATCATACCAGTGCATTGCCCAAAAATTATGTCGTGGTACTGGTCACTGAGTGCTTATAATTTATAATCATAAGTTTCTACTGTTTATGCTTTAATCATAAATAAATTATAATAATTAAAATTGCATGTTATCTGATTGATTATTTTGAAAATAATTTGTTTTATAACCACTGGGTTTAAAAGCTTAGACAAATTATTACATTCTAAACAACTCAATAAATGTGTAGGTTTTATTTATCATATTGCTAAATATATGCTTACATGTTATGTATCACACATATTATTTAAACGCATGTGAATAAAAACTGTAATAATAATCTACCAGCAGTACTACTTAGGTACTTCATAAAGAACAAAAGTTTAAAAGACTAGTAAATGTAAATACTATTTAGTAAATTATTTCAAAACAACTATAATATTATTAATTAGGCAGTTAAATCAGAAAGTTATTAATAGTATGACTAATTCAATAGCACAATTTAATAAGTAATTAAAACTATTAAATAAAATAGATAAATTTTATTTTATTCGCCTAATATAGGTAGTCAATTACTTTGTGATTATATTGGTGATAAACATAGAACAATAAATTATTATAATAATTTACAAGTACATTTGAGAATAATGTTTACAAGGTTTGTATAATATAATATATTTAGATCTTTATTAATAATTTATAAAATTAATATCAAAAATATTGATTATATTATAAAAAAAAAGTCAACAAAAATTCTAATTTAAAAAAAAAATAATAAGTTAATTACTGTGAAGTATATATTTATTAATTAAATAGTTTTAATAGAGTTCAATATTTATTTATAAACTTTGAAGAGAAAAAATTGCACCTATTTAAATTTATACTTCAATTTTTATAACAAATATTTTGACAAATTGTAGGTATATTATTGACTTTATCGAATTTTTTATTTGACACCTAACTCAGTTATTTTAAGAAACATTTAACTACACTTTTACCTAAAAAGTAACAACTTACCAACCAGATCTACGCAATGCACCCATCATGATCTTTACCAAAGGACCTGTTAAATATAGAATATAGATTCAGTTAATTATTTTTTTGTAACAATTAATGTATTTTAACATGTATATCATAATATGCCAAGCTCACTTTTGTTTAAACAGGAAGCCACTTTTCTTTCGCATTTGACTCTTTCCAAGTTTTCATTTCCACGTCCTTGAAACAAGATATTTTTTAAATTTGGTTTGTATGTACCTCTCCTCTCAGGGAATAAATCAAATCCCCATCCTTCATAGTTTTCTGAAGACTGTGAGGTGGTTTGGTCTTTGTTTTCTTTAGGTTCGGCCATGAGTCTTATCTAACATACGACATTAATTTCAAAGTGAAAAATTAGCGATGAAAATAATTAGGTGAATTATATTTTATTATTTTATGATGTATACCTACTTAGGTAGCAATGTAGCACTCGATCCCTAAATCGTAATAGAAAAACGAATTGTACAAACAAATCGTCTAATCAAACAAACAATTATTGTCGAGAATCATTCTGATGCTCTGTCTTAATAGCAAATAGTTTTTTACTGTTGGTTTAAGTAATAATTTTTTAACACATGTAATTCGTTGTTGATTATTTTCTTATCACGCCGACACTGAGCCGTTATCTGACAAGAGTTATCGTTTTTGTCCCGTGTCCACAATCAAGAACATAAGATAATTATTCTGTGATTTTACTGTGATTTTACCATGAACTAAGATAATATACTTAGTATATCAGCTTAGTTCATGGATTTTACTGACCATAATAATATAAGACCTCCAAGTTTGACTGAGGTCCAACTTACTGGTCCAAGTTCGTGTACTCAATAATTCGTGCCGTTCGTGATTTATACCTCCGTTATGTCATGCTTTTATTTATTTTTTCTAGTAGGTAGCGTAGAATAATAGGATATTATAGGTACATAGGTGTTATAACAACAACTGTGGTTTCAAAAACAATCGTCATTGTTTTATTATTAAAAAAAAAACAAAACAAAATCTGCTGCCATTAACGATTATCGTTGTTTGGGCTTGACGATCAAAACGTGCACGTCCATCACGTTCGTGCCGGTGTGTCCGATTTTCAACAGATCGCCACCGTCGCCGCCGAGCGAAGAATAAAATCCGTAGCTGTCGTTGTCGTCCACGAACCGGGACGGGTCCATCCCGCGGGACAGCGCGGCGTCCACCAACGACGGGTAACCGAAGGCGCCGCACGCGTCCGTCGGACCGTCAATGCCGTCCGTGCCGCCGCTGAAGAACAGCACGTCGAACCGGCCGTCCGGCCGCCGGCGGGCCGAGTCCACGGCCACCCTGAGCGCCAGCTCCTGGTTCCTACCGCCCAGGCCGGCGCCCCGGACCACGACCGTTGGCTCGCCGCCGCTCAGCACGCACAGGCCGCGGCCTTCGGACGACGCTTCGACCACGCTCCGGGCGAGGTTCTCGACGTCCACGCCGCCGCCGCCGCCGACTATCGACGACGACGCCGTTTTCAGTCGACGTTTTCGTTCGGCGTCGTCGGCCGCCGCTCCGTCAGCGTACAGGTCGCACACGTACTCCACGAGATCCGCATAGAAGGCCGACACCAGGGCGACGTCGCCGCAAAGTCGGTCGGTCAGCAGTACGGCCTTGAAGTCTCGGCCGGCGTACCGGACGCCCGCCCCCAGCGCCACCGCGTTGTTGCCGATCACGTGATTGTGCACCCTGTCGAACCGCGCGCCGCGGCCGGCGAACGACTCGTTCCCGAGCAGAGCTTCGACCACGGTCGCGGGCATCGCGTCCCGCAACCCGAAACGGTCGACGATCTCCAGGGGCAGCCCGTCCGGATCGTCGTTGGGCACGGTCGGCCCGCTGGCGATGGCCGTCAGCGGGTCGCCCACCACGTCGGACAGGACGAGCGACACCACCGGGCACTCGGGCCGCACCCACCCAATCAGCCGGCCGCCCTTGACCCGGGACAGCGCCTTGCGCACGGCGTTCAGCTGTTCGATGGACGCGCCGGCCGCGGACAGCAGCCGGGTGGCCAGGACCTTGTCGGCGAGCGGCACGGTCGGCGAACACAGCAGCGCCGAACCGCCGCCCGACACGAGCACGACGAGCAGGTCGCCGGCGGCCAGCCGGGACGCCGTGCCGGCCACCATGCGCTCGGTGTTGGCCACGGACCGCCTGTCGGGCACGTTGTTCCTGGCCGCCTCCAGGGCGCACACCCTGGACGGCGGCGGCGGCCGACGGGTGCCGATCGGCACGCTGACCACGGCCTCCTTGAGACGGTCGCCCAGCGCGCTCTCCACTTCCAGGGCCATGTCCAGCACCGCTTTGCCGAAACCGATGGCGTAAACGTCGCCCGGCACGCGGTACGCCGCTCCGTCCACGTACAAGTTTTTCGAATCGAATCTCACCGCGTTCCTGACGATCGTCCTGGGCGACACCGCTTTCACGCATTCCTCGAAAACCTTCACCGCGTATTTCTTCATGTCCTTCAAACGATCCGCCTCGTCCAAACCGTGCATTTGATCGCAGTCCCGACAAAACGGAATGGTACACGAAATTCACTCACCGCGTCGGACGGACATCGGAATGAATACAACTTAAATAATCTGTCCTGTGCTTGCGATGTGGTCGTACTCGTTATATAGTGTGATAAACAACAATAATAATATTGTAGTTCTCTCGAGCAATAGCAGTAATAGTTGCGTACGTCGTTATCAAAAACGATCGTCGATAGAATTCGTTCGAACCGTTATAATATGCCATATGACATATTGTTATTATAATTCAAATTCTGAGCGCGAAAGTTTGACGTGCGTACGATGACACAAAAGCTGTTTTTAGTTCACGGCACGAACGGTAAAGTAAACTTGCCGTGTTCGTGCGTTTTTTTTTCAATCTCCTCAACAATAATCTACTGCTGATGCTTCTAAAATATAAGCTTCGCAGACACCGAATTGTTCGAGCACGATCGATTAATTCTGCCCGACGCCCAATTTCAAAAAAATTATAATTAGTTTGATAACGATAATAAATTATGATACATACTTACTCACATTTATTGAATCGTTTAAGGCCGTCGTATAAATGGTTAAGACTGTTGATGAATCTATTTTGGCAACTTACAAGACGAATTATACGAAAATTAAATTAAGAGCTACGTACTTACAATAGTTTACCTTTTTTTGTCAAGAATTTCATTTTCAACATAATATTATTGCTTGTATAGGAAAAATTGAACGATGCAAAACAACAAAACATGAGCACTTGATGATGTAAATGTGTTATTGATTAACTCAAAATTGGAAGGGTTCACCAAAATGTTTTTAAAAAGAACTATCTTCCTCATTGTCACACTTTAGGTATTAGATGATTATAGTAATGCTCAATTAATAGTGTGATTTACATTCAAAACAAAAGAGTAATTATAAGGCACCCCAATAAATCTATACAAATTAATTCAACAACAATAATCAATATTATAAACATAATAGTTGTTAAAATTTAACCATTTTTCTTCAATATGAAATCATAAGTGAAAATTGTAGGTTCTTACTAAGTATTTGACTTGAATTGATTTATAATAAAATGTTATCATTTATTTGACTACATATATTTACAAAGTACAATGTTAAAAAAATTAAACAATTGCAACTAAAATGTGCGTTGGTTTTGTATTATTTCTTAAAAAAAAAAAAAAAATACAACGGCATAAGGTTGCAGCAATACATTTAAAAACAAAAATCATTACATATATATTAGGATGGAATTGTATAAGGGTTAAAAATATGTTTAACAATAAGATACGTTAAAAATAATTAGCTAGTAGTAAAATTAGGAAAAAAAACAAATTATAATAATTAGAGTATGCTTAGAGTAAGCAAAATTAGTATAAGTTATAAACAACTTTAAAAAAAATTAGAAAGCATGTTATATTTAACAGATTTAAAAATAAATTTATATTTTTTAATTTCAAGACACTTGATTTTATATAGATTAAAATAGCTCATCTTCAAAATGTTTAAAAATTATAACAATTCAAATAAGTAGAGAATTACAGATATTTGGGATATGATAGATATAAATGATATAACAAACATAAAACCATCCTTAGTTATTTTAATCATTTACTTATTTTATAGCTAAACTATAAATAATAATGATCGCCTTTTTACAACATAACCATACAATTATAATGTTGAAAGAGGAATTACAATAACATGAAATTTAAAAAAATGTATTATACAATACTTACAAAAAAAAAAAAAATCCATTTCCTAAATCCAAATTAAGCAGATAGATTATTATCACCCAAATTATTCTGTACATAATTGAAAATTCTTCAACCTCAAAAATCATAAGTTAAAAGATGTAATAATAATAAATAATATATTTGAAAATTTATATTTAACAGGTACATAACATGTAAAATTATAATTAATTGTAATCAATAGTTTAGTATGGGATCTATGCTTTGCTTGTATAGTTATATAAATATATATTATATATATTTATACATTTATCATGTATAAATTTATTTACTTTCATTAACATAACATAGTGTAAATAATAATTCAAGTAATATTATAAGTGTACATATTGATAAATAGATCTAAAAAAATTGCATATTTATGCAACTAGTATATTTCATTTTCTATCCAGTTTTCCAATAAGTTCATCGCAAAGGTTAGTTAGCTCAGCGTTTTCCACATCTTTTCTATCTAAAGATTCTTGTAATGATCTTACTTTCACCTCCAAGCGTTTATTCATAATTCTCATTTTCGAAGTTTCTGCCTCAAACGATCTTTCCTTATCATTTATTTCCTCGGTGGCTCTAAAAAAATAATACATAATATGATAAAATTAGTTGAAAATGACAATAACTTCAATAATTTATATGTTATTACTTATTCATTTGTTCAGTGGCGTGTATTTTTAACCTCATGTATTTATCTTCGTATTTTTTAAGAGATTCTTCAAATTCTTTAATACAGTTTTTATATTTTGTTTCATTTTCTTTCATGGCTTCTATTACTTGCTTTGAAGAATTATACTTTCTATAAATAAAAAAAAAGTGCTTATTTAAAAACTGGTATTTAATTGTAAATTTGATCTAATAAAGTCATAAAATAAATTAAAACAAATAATACATAAGATTTACATTATACATTTAGGACTGGAATTTTAGATGAATATTTAAAATATCCCCAATTGTTATATCATGCACTTGTCAAACAATATCAAGTATCAGCTACCTGTATCAATTAAACGATTAAAAATTATATGTTTATGTATTATTTTGGCTCACCAGCAGTTTTAAATCATTTTTATGTATAAAAGGATAACTAAAAAGTGCATGAAATATATTTATTGGATGAAAATAATGATATTATAGATATTTATTTTTGTTTTGTTTTAATTATACTCAATCTAAAATAATAATTAGAAACTAAATTTCCTATAGTTAACTTACTAAACTAACAGCAACTAGTATACATGATAATATGCAATGTTATATTGAAAAAGGTACCTACTACCTAGTATATGATATTTATTAAAATAATAACCTTGATTCAAGCTCCAAAAATAATTTTAAAGATAATATAAAAATCTCAACCATAATATTAAATAATATTTTATTTATAATAGAAAAATAAATATTTTAAATTTAAATTTGTTAAAATAAAGCAAAAAAAAAAAAAACGTATACCACAAAAGGTAATACAATAGTGCTACCTTAAACATATTTTTTAATTACATTTTACAAAGCTACATTTTAAAGAACCAGAAAAAATGATAGAGTATCAAATTGTTATTATTATAAACATAGATTAGCAAATACATATCATGACATAATGTAGTTAAAAATCAAATAAACCTTACTCGTGAACATCATTGAATGCCATTTCTGAATTTTGGAGATGACGTTCCATTTTTGCTCTTTCTTCTTCAATATATGCAATTCGTGCTTCATATTCTTTATGTACATCTTCTTTTTTAGAGACCATGTCTGAAATAGTTTTTTCATATTCTCCAATCACAGTACTATACATAAATACATCAATTAGTCAAATTGAACAAACATCATTACATAATTGACTAAAGCATAATATTATAAATTAATATTTTAAAATTACATGTACCTTAATTGATCTTTGCTTTTAGTTACTGATATCAATGAGTTGGTCAAATTTTTAATTTTTTCTTTGTCAGCAATACATTCATTTCTTAGGTTCTTGATTTCGCATTCCAACTTTTCTATTTTATCCTTTACACAAACAAGTAATGGTAGTTATATTAGCAATAATGACAGGTAAATTTTTACAGAATTCTGTACAATATGTGAATGAAACTTAAAATTGTTGGCTAGATTATAATTCTTTTGTAATATATTATAATATAATAAAATTGTATAAATAGTAGTAAGTAATGAAACTTAGTCATTTCATGAAGTTTAAGATAAGCTAAAAATTGCTTTATTGGTTTAAATAAAACAAAAATATATATATAGTCATATATACTTGGTAATTTTTTTCTCTATCATTAGTTTTAGGACTGTTACTGATTTTTTCATCTTTGGTAATAGATTGATTCATTTTGTTATCTGAAATCTGAAAATTTAAAAATATATATGTATATGAGACTGATTAATAATTTTTAATTAATCACAAAAATATTATTTATTTGAACTATGATTATATACATTCAGGGATTTATTAGATCCACTAGATTGCGGAGAACTAGTCAGTACTGTTTTATCCTTGACTAGTGAATTTTCAAATGCTTCTTTCCTGAATGACAAAAATATAAAAACATAATTAATTAATGTTAGTAATTTAAGTCATTTTTAATTAAAAGTAAATTAGGCATTAATTAGAAAAATGTATTTTTAAATTCATAATAATAGTTTTGGATTGTACTTAATAGTAGGATTAGTTTATTGTAATAGACATGTTTTTATGAGACATATTAAAAATTTATAAATACCACTAAAATTAAAGAGATATATAATAATATTCAATAGAATAGAAATCTTTGTACCACCATTGTACTAATTAAGATAATAGAATAATAAACAATAGAATATTAAGACATGTTTACTTACCGAGAGTTAGACTCCTCGTTCGATTTTTTCACTATAGGATCAAACGCAACATATAAAGATTTTCTGGAAATAGTTAACCTTCTGATATCTTCTTCATTTAACGATCTCACAGATTCGAGAGCTTCTAGATTATCAAAATTGTACCCAGCTGATGAACTGAAACCTATAATCAAAAAAATAATTACAACATTCATGCATCACTAGAATATTGTAAAATATCCATCTAATCGCTATGATTTATTTTTTATTCTTATAGGTATAAATACATTATTTTTTAGAAATGAGTATTAAACTTTGATTTCCATAAATTGTATCTAAATAGTTCAAATTGTCAACTAAAATTACTTGATATAATAATAAAATCTAGTAACTTATATTAACCAAATTACCTATTAATATAAGTTAAAAAAGTTATCGGAACATAATAAGTAATAACATTAACATTAAGTACAATTACCTTCAGCTACTACAGGCCCTGCTTCACTAGAATTTTTGATTTCACTTTCAAAAATATTTGACTAAAAAATAAAAATAATAATATTTGGTTTAGTACATAATAATATGAAGACTTGAAGAATATTGACATTTAAATGTGTGTGCAATAATTTATAAATAGTTAATTATTGTATTTGTTATTCTTATCATAGAAGTTAAATAACAAATTTAATAGGCATTATTCAGAATATTTAGCAATATCAAATTTATGAGTATTTTATACATTGCACTTTGCATATTATTACTTTTTATTGCTAAAATGTTATACTAATCAAAAACCATACCTGAAATTTATTTTCTGATTCTAAACCATCCATTAGCAAAATATTTTGTGTCTGTACTGAATTGTTAAAGTCTGGATTTAATTGGTGTGATATTTCCTCTGATGATTTATTTGAAAAAGAATGTAAATTATGCGAAGAATCTTCAAAATCAGAGCTCACTAAATCCAAATTCACTGAAGTTAAATGCTCATGTATTGATTCAATATTACCACCCGAGTCATTAATATCTTCGTTGCATATAGTTGATGAAAAGTCTAAACTATCCAACTGTTGATTTTCAACAGAATCTGTAACAAATGACCTGTAAATAGAACTGTCATTTGATGTTACAGGCCTACCGCTATCTGAATCAGCTGAATCTGGACGTTCTTTTAAATCAAAATCTTCTTCAAACACTGTACTATCAGGTCTGATCCTTGATACTTGTGGAGTAGCTAAAGCTAAACGTTCTAATTTGTTTGTGAGCTGAGAAACGTTGAAACCACTCAATGACACATCACCTAAATATTCATCATGACTACTGAAAATGTTTTCTGAACCATCTATAATATATTTTTTTTGTATTAATATTTGTTAGTAAACGGTAGAGCAACTAAAAATTATAATTTTAACCATTTTTTACGACTGTCTTGTCTTGAAATGAACTGTTTGACGATTCTGTTCCATTTGGAAGATTAGGCTGCAATAAATTAATAAAATTATTATTACATCACATATTTACTTCTATAACATAGCACAACTACAACACACATAATATTACAAATTATTACATTTCATTACAATCTTATGAAAGTTGCTAAAAGAAAGAAAACTTTACTTCAAACAATAATTGAAATATAAAAGCTATTGTTGTTCAAAATCATTCAGTTGTAGCCATACAATGTTTTTTTTTTATACATAATTTTAGTGATTTTAATGTATAATAGTCAATCATTACATTGTACATATGATACAACTTAAATACTAATAGTAGTGTTCAATAAATACATTTTACAATTCGGTTAAATGGTTTCTTACTTGATAAATAAAAAATCTATGAATTTTTAATAGACTAATAACGTTTTCTTTAAGAAATAATAATAAAAAGGTGTATCCGCCTACATGAGCAAGTAGGACAGGTATGGAATATCTTTGCCACATCATTACTATATGCCTTCATAAGGTTTTTTTATAAATATATTTATCTTATTCACAAAAT
This sequence comes from Aphis craccivora, assembly GCA_009835225.1. NCBI lineage: Eukaryota > Metazoa > Arthropoda > Insecta > Hemiptera > Aphididae > Aphis > Aphis craccivora. The sequence continues at coordinate 3,039 of VUJU01002252.1, read as the reverse complement.
GTAAGTTTATAGATGTCAATATAATATTTATTTTGTAAAAAACAAACTGTATGGGAAACATTCATTGTTTAGGTAGAAAGCACTAGTACAGCCTTAAGTTTTATCAACAAATAGCCAAGTCTGACCCGACACCATTTCGAGTACAATGTAAACATAATATTATTAAAATTAAAAGGTGCTATATAAACATATATTTTTTTATAAGCTTTGCAATATTACAGCTGTAATACAATTTCTCCTTAACCTTACCTTTTGAGACCGGAGTTGATATAATCCTAGCCCTATTTGGCGTCGCAGCATTTAACAAAAACAATATATAATGGCAACAGATATGAGTAAGCGAAATTAATAACAATAATTTACCTGATTTTCTTGGTCAAGCATCATATCATTCCTTGTAGTCGCGGTAGTAGTAAATTTCTGAATTTCTGAAATTGAAAATTATTATTCGCCCAACGAGATGCGAGAAGCGATTGACATTCAACTAAGAAATTCTCACTGTGACACTGTCACAAAACCTAATAATGGGGCTAATCCGCAATATAGTATATTATTGTTAACTGTGATGATAAAAAGTACAAACTGTAGAGTGTTGTCGTAGTGCGCAGTGTAGCAGAACTCAGATACACAGAAGAGAGTTGTAGTTGTTGACGTCTTGTAGATGATGAAAGTTGACCAAACGTTATCAACGAACGTATCAGTAAAACCACATAGAACCGTTAGGTAACATCGTGGTTTAAACCAAACGCACACCCAGGTTACCGTATGGATGCAGAACAATAGCCTGGTAAATGCTGGTAATAAAGATAAAAATATGTGTTATACAATTATACATTTATACTAAATTATGTACAATGGACAGTGGTAAAAAAAGAAAATAGACAATAGTATTTAATTTTTTTGCTACTTACTACAGCTACAGTACCTACTACCTATTTTTTTTTTTTGTAATAACAATATTGTTATGTAGTTTTATTATATGTACAATTTTAATTGTGCTTCTGCAATGGCGGAACACCGTTTATGTCGGAAAAACATAAAAATGACATTAAATTATACGGTATAATTTATACCGATAATATATTATTATATAGGTATTCCCATATTATTATGTTCTTACAAAGACCAAGACGCTAATTAATAGGTAACTACATAATACATTAATACAATAATACCTATGCAATGATCGTCACCAAATTGCAAGATTTGATCGTTCCATTTTTAAAATATGAAAATATGTTTTCTGAATGTTCGTCTTCCATAACACAAACAACCAATGCATGCGAAAGTTTTCATTCAAAGCTTAATAGCATTTTTTACCACTCTCGCCCTAATATTTATATATTTCTTGACACTTTAAGGTAATGAAATTCAAACGAATAACTATTTGAAAATGAACTGTACAAAAGCCAGTCGTGTTAATACAATTTCAACCGAGAAAGAGCATTTTATAGAGCAACTAATACGATATTATGAAGAAGGTGGTAACTTGAATATCTGAAGTCGATTTCTTTCAAATTTGCACCTACAAAATTTTAAAATTTTAAATTATTATTTTTATTACTAAACAGTAGGTATTATACATATTATATTATATTTTGACCAAGTTTAACCACTTAATTTAAACATAGGTAAGTATCAACATTTTTAACCATACCTACTACCTACAGTTTACACAATAAATACTCTTATAGTGTAGACTGTAGACAGTCCTAAGTCTGTTATCTTTTCGATATAAATGGGAAGGAAAATGTTGATTAATAATTTTTTCTAAATTAAATAAATAAACAAAATATTAAATAAAAAAAAAATTTTTTATTGAGTGACCCCAATCAGTATGTAAATTTTTTGAGCGACACCGCAGTCCGCAACTAGTGCATAATTTTTGATTTTGACCGCAACTTACTAGTAAACATCGTATTTCTCATATATTGTGTTTTATTTTTTATAAGAATTAAAATCAAAAGTTTTGCGTAATAACACCATTTTTTATATAATATATTTATAGGTATAAGGACTTGAATAAATTTCAAATTTTGACTAAATTCTTCATAATTATGATATCATGAATTATATAAGCTGATGACTTACTGTGTCTGCTTAAAATAGTGTACCTAATACCAGTAATTATACCTAGATACATACATTCGTCGACTCGAAACTTGCACATACTCTAATACTCAACGCACCTTCTGTAATCTGTAACTGTAAGTACCTATACCTATATATACAATGAAAAGTGACTTCTCCCATTCAGAGTTATTATTATTTGTAATTATGATTGAGTATAGACTTTACAGCAGGAGTTTCCAACCCACGGCACGCCAAGTTAATTAATGTTGTTTTGAAAATAATATAGGTATTATGTAGTTTCTATTGTTTTTAATTAATTAATTTCTTATAAAATAACTTTAAAAAAAATAGATGATTTACAATCTCAGATTTAGCTCGCTGTAAAAAAGATTGGAAATCTCTACTACAGTACTACACTACTATATAGTATCATATTATTTATTTATTATTATGATAATTTAGTCATTATTATATGACTAATACAGTTATACCTTTAAAGAAAAATATGTTCACAATATTATAGGCAGGGGCGATGCGTCAGGGGAGACTTTGAGACGGCGTCTCCCCAATAATTATAATATAGCAAAAAAACTAATTTTTAATTTTTTTTTAAATATTTTCTCATATGTATTTGTGTAATTTATGTAAATATAATACCACTTTTGTCAACTATATTTACTATGTATATATGTATATGTGTAAATATTCTCTTCGTCGTGGTGTGTG
>VUJU01002251.1:5648-32303 GCA_009835225.1 Aphis craccivora | reverse complement strand
TTCGTGACTACTGAAAGTTATTATTTTTACTGAATAACACCATTGATTTTATAGGTATAAACAATGAATAAACTATTATTATATTTTACCTACCCCAGAATTATAGTGGGCGTGGTAGTCAGTAAGCACCTATTAAGTTAAATTGAATTATTGTTTCTTACTATTTATTTATGAACAAATATTTAACTCGAATGAAACAACGAGCACTTAAAAATGTTATTTCATCAATATAAATTATAAGATATATATTTTATCATATTATATTGTGTTATTTTATTTATTATTACTTATTTTCTCGTTTACCTATTTAAAACCTCCAGATATTGTGTTTTAATATAATTAATTTTATTACCAATGGTTTTCAAACTTTATAGATGATTGCCATCAATGCTTGTAATCAGTTAAATACTTTAATACCATTTTGATTTGACGTTACAATAATTTTAAAAGTCGGACGTAAGTATGTTATTATTATTTTACATTTTTAAAACTGGTAGATTGTTCATATTATATATTTATTGACAATTATTGTTACACTTGATGATAAATTACGAAAACAAAGTATTTTAAATTTGAAAATGTCATATAAATAAAAATAATAAGTACTTTACTAACCTACTATATTATATACTTATTTTCTAGATGCAACAATTTATTATTTATGATAATTGATAACAGAATAATATATTAATTCATTCTCCAAATGTCAATAATGCAAAAATTACTACATAATGGAAATTAAATATCTGAAAACAACGAAATATTAATTATTATTTATTAAACTATCTATTCATAACGAGTTATACTTATACTCACCCAAGCCCTAACATATCTACAAGCCTACAAGGCTACAACCGAAAAAAAAAGATTGTAGCAATATATTAAGCTATTCCAATTTAGTTAAATGTATGACGTACCCTAAATAGACAAATATTGTATTACTATAATTTAGCAATATAGCTTTAATTGTGATGGTTTATATTATAAATAAAATATAAACATGATATATAAATGAATAAATACTATTCAATACATTGAAAAAAAAAAAATGTTTTCGATTCTCATTATTTGAAGAAGAAGTTCATCAATAATTATATAACTAACTTAATTTTTTATTTTGAATAAATGAAAAATCATTGATTACAACATGATAATATTATTATGTTGAATTGCATCAGATCTTGTTTTTTCGAAGTATTTAAGTAGTTTGAGAATTAATTAATTAATTTTTAAAAATTTAATTATGTATTTTACTTATTTTGTGATATTTTAAAGTGTTAAAATATTTTTTTTGTTTTCAAATAAAAATAATTTGGTTTATGTAGTTGATATAATACTTATGTTTGTGTATCCATTTTTATACAAAACATTTGGACTATAACTATTAGGTATTTGGATAATACAATGTATTGTATGTTATATAACATAATTTATGATCAACTAATACTAATTATTACAAATTATTTTTCGATACTTGATCCTTTCGATATGCAATGTATTCACGTATTAAACTATTTAAATTCATAAAATGTTTTCATTAATTTCATATATGTATGTATACTACATAGTATGACATATGTACATTTACTTGATATACTATATAGTGTATGTAATACTATGTATATAAGTATATTGTATACGTATATAATTTTTATTACATTATATTAATTTTGTTATTTTTTGTAGGTGTGTGTTTAATAATTTGTTAATTTGTAACACATATATGTTAAGTAAATTCAAATATATGATTAAGGCAAAAAAAAAACATTTTAAAATATTTGTACTTGCAATTTCATGTATATGTTATAATATTTATCCTACCGTACAATTCAAAAACTATATAGTTTACAACAAAAATAAGCTCTGAGACGGATCATGGATAATGAAATGGGTTTTTTATTTCCCAGGCTTGATCATCTGGCCCAAAGCCTTGCAAATATTTGTGTTCAATTGGATTTTTACATTGTCGATAAACGCATTGGTTAATGTTTTTTCAACGTCAGCTGAAAGCTTTGTACCATATTTAACATTCGGCTGGTTCACTACGACCTCAGCCTTGCATTCGACAGGCTTAAGCATGTTGAATGAAACATTGACATCGATTCTGCTGACGGCGAACGTTGCTTTTCCGATAGTAGGCTTACTCTCCTCGAGTTTAAAGTCAAATTTACCGTCTAAGCTATGGATCGTTATACGTAAATCAGCTGTAACAATGTTGGTGGACATTTTCGTGGTGATCTTTTTCAATTTGTGTTCCGCATTAGCGAAGCCACTAATCACTGTGTTGCTGATGGTATACCCTACACTACCACTTGGGAGTTTTCCGTTTGTACCGGGGAAGTTTGGATCGGTGTCGTTTTTGAATATGATGTACGGTTTGATGACTTGACGTATGGCCACAGTGATGTTGTTGTGTGTGTCTCTAACTACTCGATCGGCTACTTGTTGGAAAACAATGTCTTCAATGAAGTGCCTGTTGTAATAAATTAAAAGAATTACACAAATAATAAATATATTTTAAAAATTGATAAATTAAAAATCTTTGTTTGAAATAAATAAATATGAGTGTATAAATTTTAACATAGGTAAATAAAGTTATATTATGCACACTGATGAATATTTTATACATTTTTAACTATGTATGGTATATTATATAAGATACCAAATAATGTTTATTGTAGATTTTAGATGATAGATATATACGCATAATAGTATTACGTACAAACTTCAGCGATTCTTTTCCATAGTGTAATAATGAAATCTCTTTGCGAGATTGTTACATCAATACATAGAAATACCAGAAGTTGAAAATTTTAAATCCGCTTAAGAAATATCAAGTCAACAAGTCTGCATGGGCAGAAGATTAATTTGTAATTATTGTGTAATTGTATAATGAGGAAATATTCTTTATTTTTTAGCAACAAAATGGAAGTGGTATTTTTACTATTAAGTATTCACAACATACTTATGTATTGATATTACATAAGCACACAACTACCGTAACTGTTCTTTAAATTATATATTGATTATTGATATAAATTATATTTAAAAACAATATTAATTAATTAAAATTAAATGAAATTTAATATCTACTACTAATCTACAGTCTATGTACAGTATATTATATTATATATATATATATATTATATATTTGTATATACAGTTACTAGAGTAGGTATTATGTAACTCTATTAAATCATTTTTAGTTTTTTAATTTAATTGTATTGTTTAAATTCAATACACATAATTATCTATAATTAGTATAGATTATAGAAGTTTAAAATTTAAAATTTTAAGATTTATATGTGATATACAAGAACTGGTTAAAACCACACCATTGTAATAGTGTAACATCAATACATTCTTCACTCCCCTCGAAGTCTATTAATAAATTTTAGTAGGTAAATGTAAAAAATATTAAACATTTATAAACAATTATTTTCATTTTTTTTTTATTATTTATTAAATTTAGTTAAATGTCATGAATTTTTTGTGTATTTAAATCAAATGAATAGCTGACATAAGCTATTATTAGATTGATAAAAAAAAAATTTTTAATTTCTACAAAATCCCAAATTTAACTATAATTACTCAATAGCATATTATACAACTTACACCTATACTTAAATACATTTGTATAAACCATGTATTTAATTGAAAAATATATTTTATAGTTTAAACCAATCAACATCTTGTTAAATAAATAAAAAGGCAAAATAAATTTGTTTTTTATTATAGAATTCAAATATATACTACCTGTATTATAGTATATAATGTTTAGTGTTTAGGTATATAGAAAATAGTATATTTGTATTGTTTATTAAATATCTATTTTAAACTCACTTGACATTAGAAGAATCACTAATCTTTAATACTTCTGGTAAACCTCCTGTGAATGAAACCTTAACACTTTTATATGAAATGCTAGATTTTGGTACTGTTGATGGATACGATTCGGTATTTTCTGAAAGCGTAGTACTAGCAAGATATTTTAAATCTTGTAATTGAACATGATATTTTCCTTGATCAAAATACGTTGAATTCATGAAAGTGTATCTTCCTCTGACGCTCATGTCTTTCCATTCTAATTCTGTAACGACCTAAACAAAAGTATAATATATTAGAAAAATCATAATAAATATTTTATATTTCCACTTTTTTAATCTTATTTCATAATAAATTTTTGAAATATTTTTATGCTATTTATAAAGAATATAATACGGTCTATTATTATGGATTATAAATAATAAAATAAATATATAATATTTCTATAATTTTAGTCGATACCTATGTCTTAACTACAAAAAGAAGAGCCTATTTTTTTTTTTTTTTTTATAATTATTCAAAATCAATTTGAGATGAAATAAAGAATTATACTTTAAGAAAAATTAAGTTTTATTGAAAACTAATACTTATTTCATTTTTAATATTTATGCTTATAAGTTATAACATGCCAGTACTCGTATGTATCTACTTATAAATAATTATTCAAGTAAAGGTATATTTATTATTTAGTTTAATTAATAATGCTGTTTTTATTTTAATACCAATCTGTATAGAAAATTAAAAAATAATTGTTGCGAAACAAGTTATACTAATTTTTCTACTTCAATCTTGAAAGTCATGAGATCAAAATTTTTCAAATTATAGTAGGTATTATACTATAATATTTGTAGTTAAGTCTTATAATTGATGCCTTTTATATAGTTGTTAGTTAGAATGTGGTAAAAAAAAATTGATACTATTTCCTATAAAGATTTATATTTATCTAATAACTATATTATTTAATTTTATTTATAGTTTAATGTTTATACAATGATAAGCTAATAATTTAAGGGCAAAATGTAACAACATACCTATATTTATTCTTATCTTATTATTAATAATTTAAGAGAATCAAAAACATGTAGCATGTATCCACTATCCACTTAGATATTTTAAGTATTTGAGTACTTCAGACAAGCATTTTATATTAATTATATGTACATAATATTTCTGAACAATTTCCTAACTAAATTTTTTGGCCTGATTCACTGTGAATTTATTTCAAATATACAAACGGTTAATTCTAAGTTTTAATTGGAAGTAATGAAACACTTGATGCATCGAATTATTCGTATTCGTCGAATCCTACCTGAATACCAGCATCTGCGCAGTTGCAGGACTCTCTTGCATGAACATACTCTAGCTTACACAGCAACATTTTTAAAACGTTTTACGCTGAAAATCAGATCACCGTTCTACCTCATTCGCCCTATATTCACCCGATTTGATTTCGGAAGATTGTTTTTTATTCCCAAAGCTCAAGCTAAAGATGAAAGGTTACTTTTTTTTGCTATATTCCAGCGATTCAAAGAGTTTGTACATTGTACAATGTACAGAGCAGTTAAATAAGGCAGTTACAACAAAAAGTTTTTCAGAGCGTTTGAACGAAGGCGGTGTTGCAAGTGTATAATTATAACTACAGACAAGGACTTTAATACTTTATGTAAAATGTTAATGTAATTAAATTCGTTTATCTTTAAAACTATATTTTTATTAAATTTATAGTTAGGGAACTTTTCAGATTAACTGTTTAATACGTATTCAATTTTAATTTATCGACTAACAAATTTAAAAGCCAATAATAAATTACCTGATTCGGGACCCATTTAATGATAATACTGTTTTTGTTATGCCCAATAAACCCTCTAATGGCATTATTATAAAATATGAGATCAGATTGTGGATTAGAAGTCCTCGCATTGGAAATTGGCATTTCGTCTTTGAAGAATCCGTAAGGAGATTCTGGATCCAAAATGTGTCCATTGTATTCAGAAATCACTTTGAGTTGATTTTCATATGCTTGAAAAACAGCTTTTTGAATTTCGTCATCACTTTTATCACGCATCTTTTTTGGTAGCACTTCCGGTAACGTGTCATCGTCGGACGACCAATTCTTTGATAAATTTTCTGAAAATTTTCGTAAATATTTATGTACGATTTTCACGGCTAGACAGTTTATACACCTAATTGATTTTAAACCAGATAAATTTACCTGCAGCAAATGCAAATGAAATACACATAATCAACACAAATACCCTCTGCATATTGATGATTTTTTAATTCTGTAATGAAATAAAAATAATTAATATTATAACGGGTGTTATTGTGTTGGCTAATAAATAATAATTAATACGCACTATATATATATATATAAATATATATACCTTATACCTATAAAGTATATATTATATAGCATTTTAAACGTTATTTAAATTATACGAGACAGCTAGCTAATAGGTATTATATTATTGATAAATTCTGATGTTCTGATAATATTATATTAATTTTTTTAATAAGTATAATGAGTTATTAGTATTATTACTCAAAATTTTACTACATAATGAATTTTAACTAATATAGCTGTATAGGAAGTATATATACCTAGTACCTACACTATATTTATCAAATATAACTTTTATTGACATTTCTTTAGTAAAAAAAGAAAAAATACACTACAAATTATGAGCCATATTATGTATTTATGTATATTAATGACACGTTGATACATAGGTATAATATATTAATTAGGAAAAAATTGTTTATAATATGTTTGTATTATAATCTATTAAATATATTCATAAACACATAAATTAACTTTTTATTTACTACATATAAAATTACGATAACGTGAAATTACTGTTAATTAAATACTAATTAAATAGCTAGTATTTACCTACCTAAACTTATTTAATAGGTAGGTATATGAAAAATAATTACTTATACTATAAGAGCGCATCACTATTAAACCCGAGGAGTGTATTTCTCTGTCTGTTATATGTATTGAAATATTATTCAGAGTTTCAATGAAGGATTTTTTTAATATTATATTAATTCTAAGGTAGATTTTCATTTTTTTTAAATTAAAATATTAAAAAGTATTCAGTATGAGAAAAGTAATAAAGTAAAATGGATTATTTTGAATTTAAAATTAGCCAAAATGTTAAGACAGTTATAGTAAGAGACACAGATGTGGATACGACAATATCTTCTTCTTAATTATGATAAATTATAGACGAGTCCAAATAACTTGAACTTTAACAACTAAAAAAAACTTAACAACTCCATTTTTCCACTAGACATTTTCCTAACACACAATGTTTTATAAGTCTTATTAACTCGAATATACAATCGTGATAAAGAGCTTAGTCTAAGTATATTGTATCTGTTATATATCTGGGCATTTTCGTATACATATTATATTTTATCTGCTCTACTACATAATAAAGATAATATACCTACGAGTAGATAAAAACTGATAATTATATAAACCCGAAAATAATGAGCCTCAAAGAACTTTAAATATGATTACGGAAAACCGAGCAATGTCATATCATTACAAACTATTAGGCAACTTGTTGAATCTATCGAAGTCAAAGGTATGATTACTTCTAAACTTGAAGCTGTAGGCTAATTAAAAATGTTTATAAATAAATAGCCAAAAAACCAAAAATTACAACAAATTTTTTTTCTACTGTTTATAGTAAATAATACATATTTTTATGTAGGTACCTACCTATATAACTCGAAGTTTTGATATAATTTTGATAAATTTGAATTGGGTATCTCGAAGCAAAATTTTATTCCCTTTCAACTTCGAATTATTGCGACACTACAAATTCTACAACTCAGGTCTTATGGTACGATAACGTATTTTTTATAGTTCATTACAGTTGTAAAAAATAAACACAACGTTAAGAATTTTGTATCATTCGGTATAGTGTATACTGTACATACTGTATCATTGATTACCTATATTTCTTTTAAGTCTCAAGCAGTCAAGCTATACATTTTATTATGTTAATGTATTTTGTACCTACATTATAATAATTCTACATGTCGTACCGATTATAAAAATATTTAATGTTAAAATACTAAAATAACTAAATAAGTAAAAATAATACACATCAATAAGTAATAAACTAATAACTAATAAATATAGATATTACTGATATTAACCCATATTAAGTTATTAAATGTACCTAATTATTTATTAAATTTTCACATTATAAAATGATTCATTATAACAAGTATTAACACAGTATTAACCATTTGATAAAACTTATTGTGTTACTTATAAGTTATAACACGTCTTTTATTTATCTTTAACATTTTTCTTTAAAGTATTAATTTTTTAAATTATCAATTTAATCTATCTCGATATTTTTGATTTGTAGTATTGTATATTATTACAATTTAATTTTATGTACCTAATAATACAAACTCCCTATTTCCACCTTAGCTCATAAGCTGCATAAGTATATAGGATGTAGGTAAATCAAAATGGTAGCTAATTATATAATATCTAATCTACAATTTATGTTTGATTTTTCAAATAATAAAAAAATAATCTGTATTTACTAGACGTATAAAATTATCAATAAATATTAAGGTCTACAAATTGACCTGGTCAAAATATCATGATATAATAATTACTCCTAGCATTTATGACGTTAAATTGGCTGTAAGTCCCTTTAATAATACTATTTAGACCTACTATAAAGAAATATAATTGTATTTGGATAATAGAAAAAATGGTGGCACCATTTTACCCCTCAAATAATTAATCAATATTAAATGTATACCTACATGTATCATGCAATAGCCAACATGTAAATATTATAATATCATTTATTATTTATAATCAATGATAATATGTAAAGCAATCCTGAAGTTATTAAGAGATGTAAAATTAGTGAAAATATGTCAAGTACTCAAGTTAGTAGTTACCTACTATGTATATATATATATATTATATATCCTATATATATATATATTGAGTAATGACTAATGGGATAAATTTTAAGAGTTGGCATCTATTATATATTATAATATATTAGGTATATACAATATAAATATTTAAATTTTTTTAATCACATAATATGTACCAACACAGACAATGAGACAAATAATATTTAAGATCAACCATAATGCTTAGAAAAAAAATGTGTTGTAATACACAATAAACATGAGATAAAAGTGGATAAATCATAAAACAATATTGTTTAGTTACCCCCACTATGAAATGTCAAGGGGAACTTCCTCTCCCTTGACCATCCACAGATTACGTCTAAGGTTATTAGTTTATTCCCTACTATGTAGTTTTAACATGTAATTATAATTGTTAATAAATATAATAATTAATAAAAATAAATAATCATACAATTTTTTACTTTATACCTAATATACCTACTCACTACCCACTAATAAGATTAGGTCATCTACATCTTAAAGATAAATTAAAATTACAATATTCTCTAAATTGTATTATTATTATTTTATTAATATTCAGTCGTGATTAAATTAAATTGTACATGTTTCAATTTGGAAAAGCTTACCTTTAAGATCGTAAAACTTCAAAAATATGTTTTGGACACTAAAAATTAGAAAATTCGATTAAATGTTTAATTTATATTAATATTTAATAATAATAAAAGTAAAATTAGTAATTATAAGTATAAACTTATAGTATAAGTTATAGGTGATCTATAGACATAATAGTGTTAACAGTATAATGTATATTGTATGTCTGTGGTCTGTCTAGTGGCAGTAATGACAGTAATGGCCAATGGGTCATTTAAATGTACATTATTGAAATATACAGTAGGCAATATAAATATACAATATTATATAGTGGGGATTATATAAATGAATCTAATCGCAATCTTCATTATTCAGTTAATACCTATTTTTAAGTTATAAGTTATAAATTTATGATATAAATCTGAATGAAATGATTTTTATGTGATGTGCTATAAATTTAAAAAGTTTTAACATAGGTACTTTAAAATACAGATGATAGCCAATACCTAGGTATTATTTATTAAAAATAAACTATAATAATATGATATTATATTTTTTTTAATGTATAGGTACTGAATTACATATAAGTATTATATTATATCGAAGTTGATAAATTATTAAAATGATTTATTATTACACAGTACCTATTAAAGTATTAATATCTAAATGAATTATTTTCCTAACAATAGCACAACTGACTTCTACGTAGGTAACAACCATAACTTAAGTGTCCGTAACATAGTCCGTCAACGGAAGTCGCTAAAAAATGATATTGTTATATTGCTTACACTATTATTTATACAAATAATTCCCGTACTTATCTAATGATAGCCTAGGATTCTCAACATTTCAACAATATATTATAAATTTGTACATAGTACCTACCTACTTAATTGTAGTTATGTGTGGGAGTGTGTAATTAAGAATGAATAGGTAAAAGTGTAAAACTATAAAATAATTTAATATTCCTAACATGCAAACAAAACAAGTTATAATAAAGAATAACACTATTCATACTCTTTCAGTTTAATATTTTATTTAAATCATAATTATTATATCACATGAAATCGCGTGAATGTACTACACAACAATTTATTATTTAAAAATCGCTTATCGCACTAAACTCTTCTAAAATCTACAGAAGGTGGAGATTATTCGCGCGAAATAAAATCCATTTAAAATTTAAATTCGATGTTTAATCAATGTGCGTGTCTGCGTAAGCTATTTAATAAATTATTAAAATTAACATGCAACATAAATTCACAATAAATTTTTTTAAGCGTCCCCCCAGACTTTGGAGTCTTAAATTAAAGGGGACGAATAATCTTACTGTAAATAAGAAGGGGTACGCCGTCACCCCCACTTTAACCACCGTATTCAAGTGCCATGTTATAATATCATTTTAGTATTTTACATTTGTGTATATATATATATCATTTTTACACAGAAATAGGAGATAGGTACCTTTATAAAAAAATAACTTATTTATTAATGACTTAAAGCATTTTTTTTAAACGATTAAAATTTTGAGAATCTTTATCCCTTGCTAGGTGAGAGAAACAACCTAACCCATCGAATGACACAAATATTACCTACACTTGATCGAAATAAATCACGGCGATAAAATACGCAATAATATAATTACAGTAGTACCTACAGTACAAACATCAGTGCAGTGTACAGTCTTACTCCAACAAACTCGATATTTTACGTACACGATAAAATAAATTAATAAATATTTATTTTGTTAACAATTATTGTGGTCACGAATAACCATAGGTACCTATAATTTATGGTAGAACTGGGTGTGTTTAAAAACAACCAGTTTTGGAATTAGTACTCTCATAGTTTATACCATTATTACCATTTATAGTAAATTAATAATTATTGTTATTATTCTATTTTAATAAATTACCTTCCTAATACCTATGTATAGTTATTTTTTTTTTCATTACTAATTACTATAATGTACATAATATATTATGATTCTTAAATTTTGGCATGACCTAAAACTACGTCGCCTATTCGCTTGTCGTGTCGCGTACTCGTATCCAAAAGTCGTATCCGCCGTGCGCCGTCTACATCTTACTATCTAGGCTCAACTCTGAAATTTTCCGCTTTTTCCCAGTAGGTATAATTCATGTTTGTTGAATAATACCGCGATCGCGATGATGGCCGAAGAGAATACGATGAGGACCATACGACATGACAGACTGAACACACGGCGTAGCAAGCATTGCTGTAAACCCGGGTTGAGTTTAAGAATAAGAGGAATTTTCGTTGAAATCGCGACTCTGCGTACGATCGCGATTAATCAAAAATTCCGCGGGATTTGATAATCAGAGGCAGAAATCATTTCTCGTGCGGGCGATAAGAATGCGTGCCCGAGATGGGACGACATTTTATTTCACCGGCGTGACGAAAAAAACGACAGTTCTATTTATAACGTCACTGCAAACAATAACGCTCAACGATAACGCGTACGCTACGCGTGCAGGTTGACCGTTAGTGGTAAAAATATTGCAGTGATATCGTCATTACGACTATTGGCTATCGTGACGAACGGCACTAGAAATAACAAATAATCGTACATCTCGGTGGTTAATAATATTATTTCGAACGTCGATTGACGATTTTTGGTTTTGCGGATATTGTATATGATAATAATATAACGTTGTATCGATCCGTTTTGTTAATTTTAATCCGTTTCCCGCGCTCAACGCTCAAGCGCGACGCCATCGCGTACCGGTTCGACTATCGGGGTTGTGGCAGCTCTGTAAAAATACACCCGAAAATTTGTTGTATCACGGCGGTTCGCTCCAATTGCGAACTTCCGATTCCGACAGCGTAAAAGCCATCCGTACTTCGCACCCTTCGTCGGTTCGTCCGGCATTCATCAATTGCCACTCTCGAGCACGCCGTCCAAATTGGCTTCTGTTCTCAGTGATCCTTGTTGTACAACGGATTCGTGTTGATTTAAGCTCGTGTGACAGGTGACATTTCTCCGGCCGTTTATACTTTTCAGTTTCTCAGCCAGCCACGCCGCGTGTTATTGCAGTCCCGTTCAGAGACCATCTAGTCGTCAGCTAAGTCCCTCGTGTTCGCGGTGAACCGACTACGATCGATTTTTTGTCTTGGAAGGTAGGTATTTAATCAAACATTTGTCGGCAGGCTGCGCCTGTACGTGTCACGTGCCTTTCATTAACTTTTTGTTTTGTCTTATGTCTACCACAGTTAAGCGCGCACTCCGCTCCATCGAACTTCCCACTCGATACTTCATCACCAATATTATCATGGGGCCAAAGAGGAAAGCCGCTCAGAAGCCAGCCAAATCTACCGTCGAAGATGTGCCGCCAGTCATCATTGAGGACGAGGATATGGCGCACATTACTGTCAGACGGCCCGTTACGAAAGGTAAAAGAAATCATTGTTTCTGAGGGTATTTCAATGCTCTGCTTTTATTTTAATTTTTGACATTAACAGTCATTTCAACTACCTACCCCCGTGTTAATCGTTTGCTATTGTACCACATTACCAGTAGCATATGATTCTATTTCATGTCATAATGGTTTGTGAAGGCGAGATGGCGCTTTTTTAAATGAAATGACATGTATGTTGAAGAAAAATTTAATATTTAAACTCAAGAAATCCTTTTTATTTACCATTTTTATGTATAATATATTATATTATAGTACATTCTCAAATGTCATTACACTGAAAGTTAAAGTACACCAAACTTCCACGACCTTTAATAAAACATAATATCCTGGTTTGAAAACAAAATTATAATAGATACTATATATAACCTACTGATACATTATAAAGTCATTATTATCACAAGTTTCAGCTATATCATAGTTACATTTTTATTTAGGTATTCATGATTAATTTTAGTAGGTAATTCATTTCAAAGTAAAGTACCTACCTAATTTATAAATTATTCTAATAATCTAATATGGACATACCTAATATTAATTTAAAGATATTTATATTTTTGTAAATAATTTCTAGGTATTAATGTATTTTCATAATCTATAAATTATAAAGATTAACTAATTCCCAAACATGTCCAAATACCTACAAATTGGATAGAAATAAATATAACAAGTTACACCCTGTGCCAATCTATTTAACTGTGTCTACTAATACTCCATTTCTATTGTCAGTAGGTACCTACTAAAAATATACCCTATTGGTTTTATTGATAGGTTTCTAAGCTAACTTATTTTATTGGTATATATTTAGCACATTATTGAGGTAAATAATTCAATTATATTTTATTTGTTAATATTTATTACATGAGTATTTTACCAATTAAAAAAATTTCACAATTAATGATGATTGTCTATTATTAATTATTATATGAAATAATATCATTTACAAAACCCAAAACAAAAATTAATATTTTAAAAACCTTTAGAAAAATTAAAACCATTAAAATTGATTTTTGTTGACTCCAAGTTCTTTTTTATGTAAGATTTGTATTACTTTGTTTTAAATTTATATAATCTATCAACATAAATTTAAAAAAAGACTATACCTACTCAATTATAATAAGAAACTACTTGTGCAGAGACCTATTTTTTTTTGTGGTGGTTGGGCAGTGCTCATTTGTCACAGAGTTCACAATTTGTGTGTTTACTACCTATGTAATGAAGTTATGTCCCTATACACAAGTTAATTATCAGGGTACAGTTAAATTCTAAATAGAGTATAAACTAAAAATTAATTTTACAAACTGATCTTACAAATCTACTATTAACTATGAATATTAAAAAAAAAAAATTCTTTACGTTTTGCATCTAATAGTAGAACTTATAGCTAACTCAAAATTCAACAAATCCTTAAGATTCAATCTAAGTAATTAATTTTAAAGTTAATTGTTAAGAAAAAATAAAATTCCAAATGTCATAATATTTAAAATAGATTTACTGACCTGTTTATAATATGTTCAAGAATAAATTATAACTGTACTCTTGGGTGTTTTCTATATTATTGTATTATTTTAGTTGTTAATCATTAGACAAGATACAATGCACTGTGTAAAAGAACTGTCCATCTCCCTTATTTAAATATATTTGTATACATTAAGCTTGAAGGTCTTATTTTAAATACCAGTTTCTTATAATATATTTTTATACTACATATTTGATATATTAGTATGTTTCGATGGTGTAATTCACGTTTTAAAACTTAAGGCAGTATTGTGATTAATATTTGTACATCTGGATAGATAGAGGGGATTATTAGTCCTTGTCCCCATTTTTAAGATAATTGCCATTGATTGTATACCTTAACTATTTATTCAAATAAATAAAAATATCTGTTAAAAAATGTTAACTTATACTTGCTGACTACAAAATATATAACTGTTCTTAAGACTTAAGTATCTGATATAAAATTTTCAATTAACTAATTTTAATCTTACTATTATAATACATTTTTTGTATTTTCTTTATTTTACTGTAGGATTTAATATTATCATGTTAAATTATTGTAACCTACAATATTTTAATTTTACTCTATAATTATAACAATTGTAAAAAATGTTACATTAATTTAACTATAATTAAAGGAAATAACAGTTAGGTGTTTTCGGGATGATAGTATAGTTGTTTTTAATTCTCATATCTTTTAGATTAATTGTATTAATTACCAAGTTATTTGGATTATTTTGGTTACGTAAACTATGATCAAATAAATAAAATTATTCTATTTACCCCTTTAATTTTTATTTGCAATTATTACAGATGTTATGGTTGAAGATGAAGTAATTCAAAAAGATGAAATAGATGTTAAGACATCTATTATAGAAAATAATACAAATATGAACGTTACAGTGGTTTTAGAAGAAATCCCTGATTTTGAGCAAAAAGCAACAGAGTCTGAATCTGAATTAGATGTTGTCATAGATGAAGTGGAATCAATTAAAAAACCTGTTCAAAAGAAAAACACTAAATCAAAACTTAAGTCTAAAAAACAAACAGTTGAAGAAGATTCAAGAGCTGTAAGAACTAGGAAAAGGGCTGTTAGTGAAGATAGGCAGACATTAAAGGTGGAAGAAAAAATTGTAAGCAAAAGTCGTAAAAGACCAGTTGATAAAAATTTACCAGAATCTCTAAAACCTGTTTCTCCATTAAATGAACTACCAAAACGAAATCGGAGAGCCGCTAGTGTGGACATAATATCTGAAACTTCAAATTATCCGTTAGAAAAAGTACCAAAAAAAAATAAAGTCACTACTAAATCTACCAAAGCTGCTATTGTTACTGAAGATAATGTACTAAAAAAACCAAAAAAAGGAACGAAGAAAGAAGATCAACCTACAGTAATAGAAACAAAAGATAATGATACAAAGATCGTAGAAAAAAATTCTAAGGGAAAAAAGAATACTAAAAAAATTTTGAATGAAGAAAAAGAAAATGTTGTTACAACAGAAGAAAATGTTGTAACAGCAGAAGAAAATGATGTTGAATTGGTTTTAAATGGTATTCAAGAAAGACCAAAATCTAAACGAGGCATTAGAAAGGTCAAAATAGATGTAAGATAAATTATTTTTATTAAAACAAATACTTTTGATAATATGTTTTATAAAGAATACTAAAGGAAATAGCTTTTCTCATTTTAGAGGCAAAATTTTGAATTATAAATTTGATAATGTTAATTAATTAGTATAAACTATGGGTACTGTTACATATGATCTACTAACATATCTAAATTTCTCGTATTAATATATGATTTTGTTGGTTCTCGTAGGTTAATATGCTATTTACCATAATTTCTATAGCTTTATGTCGGTTTAATGTACTGTCTAGAAATGTTATTCTATTTCATCAATTTTTTCATTAGAAGATTGGAAATAGGCAATTTTTAAGGAGATAAATATTGTCAATTTTGTGAGTTCATGCATGTGAATTTTTAAATGTTTCTGTATTGAATAAGTGATAATTAATACGTATGTCTGAAAAGTAATGGTACCGTCTCTACATACGCATTGCACACGTCACAACCATGGAAATTATTTATATAATAATAATATGTTCATTTGTATGAATATTTATCAATCCCATGAAATGGATCTAATAATGTACGAACGCTTCTAAAAACTTTGAATACTTAAATGTCATATGGAAATCGATTAGACCACATTTTAATATTGTTAATTTAAATTTTGAATAATCAATATTAAAATTTCATAAATTGTAAGTATTCAAACATAATTTGATTAAGTCTGATCAATCTCAATTAGATATAATAAACAATTAGTATCAATTCACAAAAACTTATTTGAATGACTAGGACTATCTGTATGGTTGATGTATTGGTACATTTTGATTGAAATAACTAACTGTTTGTGATCTTTTTAGTATTCTTAGGTTAGGTATGTATTCATTCATTTATGTATATTTCTTAGATTTCTAAGGAATGATTTAATCAAATTTTCTGTAGGTAGTTGTATAAACCACCGCCATATTTTTTTAAATTGAGATTCTAATGTATCAGTGGCTTTACTTGGTCTAATATGTTTGTTTTTGATATTTTCTCCAATGCATTTTGAGTTTTGGTACCAGTTATCGAATCAATGAAATGTTCTATTTGAAAACTGGGGGTACTGAAATCCCAATATTTTGTTTTTCGTGATGTTATCTTATGTATTATTAAAATTAAAATTAATATGAAACAATTTGGGAGGTACTAACTGCTAAGTATACCCAAGCCCTACAAATTTTGCAAACACATTATATACCATCTTATGAACAAATCTGACTTTAAATTGAGTATGCCTGTCATATATTGGAATTTAAAATTATATTTTGATGAAACTATAACATAATTTGTAGTAAGGTATTTAAATTTTGTTTAAAAAGTAAATTTTATTTTATTTATTTATTTATTTTTTTTTTTTTATTGAACTTAAGCCTGTCGACTTAGGCCATTAGCTGTTGTAGGGATTATGAACTGTGATAGAGGTAAGGGTTGGTTGGATAGGTTGGTTTTTTTTTTTACGGTTGGTACAGTCAGTTAGGAACATGTGTATATGTGGCAAGGTTTTTGCGCACTACATGGTCACCCATCCGAGTACTAGTGGCAGCAGCCGTTACTTACTCTTAACCACAATTTCAGCCACTGAACTGCGCCAAGCCACACAAATTTTATTTTGTGTGTTATATGAATGAAATGTTGGCCACCCTTTTTTTGTTTATCTCAAAAATATGATCTTAATATTAATAATTTTTATAAGGCAATCCTTCTAAATCTCATTTTCTACAATTTTTTAAAAATTTCTTTTGATTTACCATTGCGTATATTTTTTTTTTATGTATAATTTTAATTATAGTATATGTTTGTTTTATTAATAAATATTGGTAGATGGCATAATGTTTATTTTTTAAATTCACTTGTTATTCTAAAATTAAAATTATTTATATAATTATATATAGAATGTAAAACTTTCATATCTTCAATGATATACCATGTATGTAATTTCATATAAATGTCTTATAATTGTAATGTATTCATTATTGTTTTGGCTTTGTAGGAACTTGATCAAGATGAAGAAGATAAGGTAGAAAAGGTACCTAAACCTTCAAGTAGAAGCCGAGCAGCTCCAAAAGTGATTGCTAAACAAAATAATGAAAAAGATATAGAAAAAACACAAAAAAGTTTACCCAAGACTAAAAAAAATATCAAATCACCAGAAAAATCCGAAGAGTCCAGTGAAATAAATGAGTCTGACGATTCTAATAAAACTCCAGAAACAAAGCCAAAACGTGAGCGTAAATTTAAACAAACTGATGTTGAGAAAAAGGATAACGATGTTAAAGAAATTAAAGCACCTAAACGGGGTGGTCGTAAAGCCAAAGTTGAGGACTTGGATGAAGAAGTACTGCAAAAAAGTCCACCTGCTGAACAAGAGATAAATCTCGAATCTGAAGATATTGCTGATGATCTTCCACACACTCCCGAGTCTGCTAAAAAAGAAGTCAAAACCATTGCAAAACGTAAAACTAAGGCAAAGTCTAAAAAATAATTATTTATAATGGAGAAACTATTTACTAAGTGTTCATTAAATATTAAAAGGTTTTTATTTTTTTTTTTTTAAACATTACATTTTTAATATTATTTAATATCTTTACATTTGAGATTAAGATTACATAACATATTTATTATTAACAAGTTTGTTTTATTTTAATATATGTTTTCATCATTTTGAACTTAATTCCCAACATCCATTTATTCGTTTGACCTTTTCACCTTTGGAAGATAGTATTTCTTCAATATTTTTACATCCTGTATCCGGAAACCATCCTAAGTTATCAGCTATTAAGTGGTTGTTATGGCACCCATCGCATTCCACAATCACTATTCCTTTTTCATAAGAAAGTTTTGAAAATCTTCTACTGTTCTTGGTGTTACACACTGTACAAGTAAAATTTATTTGCATTTTACCAGATGGTTCATGTTCAGATTGTTTTTCACAGTTATTTTGTACAGATGGCAATGATGCATAACAACGAATTTGGTAAGCTGATGGAGCGCGAATAGTAATCCTTGATGCATTTTCAGCAGTGTTTTTAATTATATTTAAAGCACTTTTATTCTTTAATAAAAAAGTTAATCGATAAAAATTGGAACGAATCATGATTTTTGCGATATATTTCACTCGACGTTATGAGAACGAGACAACTAAATTAAAAATTAAAATAATATCTTATCACATTTGTCCATAGACGTTATCACATGTTGTTGATAAATAATAATAAGTTGATAAATGTATTGATGAAATGATAAGCGTATCAAAATGCTAAAATGCAAAGTTCATTTGAAACTGCTTAAAAAGTATAACCCTATGTTCATCCTTTTTTTGTATAGAAATTCGGTGGCTACAATGATGAACGTACTTTAATTATTTTCTGAACTATTAGTGATTTAGGTGTTGGCTAAACATTTATTAACTATTATGTCTTGGTTAAATTCGTTAAAAGAATTTTTTACTCCCGATAAAAATCCCAATAAAGTTATTGAAGTAAAATCTGAAAAATATTCTAATCGTAATGTTCACTGTCGTCATGACCCGATTATTTTGTATGCAGTTGATAATAATAATGTCAGTGAAATCGTCTTACATTTGTCTCGTGCGGAGAGCTTAACTACTTCTTACAGGTCTGGTATTATTCAAATTAGTAAAATATTAACTTAACATATTTATAATTGTAACCATATGGTTCAACAGCTTATACCGAGGGTCGAGTATAGAAGATTCGGAAATAAGATTTTGTATTCTTAAGGACAAATTACCAGAAATACTCAGCATATCCAAAGATGTGAGTAGATTAATATATTAACAAGACTCCTTCGTAACTATAAAATTATCTAATGAAATAATATTGGTTGTGTAGTGTTATTGTTTGTCCGTGATACAAAATCTTTGTGATACTCTTGTCGAACACCCAACATGGAATATTGCACATTTGGTTGTGAGGTTAGCAATGTTAGACATTTTATCGAACCCAAATGTTGTAATGTAAGTTTTTTATCTACAAATGTTAAACTATCATTGTTAATATAAATGTATTGTAATTGTCTTATTATAAATTTACTAGGTACTTAAACACACCAGATGTTGAAAGTGGTATATCATCATTACAGTTGGCCATTTATGATAATTCATTAGCTGTTGTAAAAGCATTAATTGCTTTGGATGTTTCTTTGGACCACTTGGATAATGAAGCCAATTCAGTTTTTCACTATGCTGCTAAATCTAGTAGTGATATAATTTTGGTAAAGTCATAAATATATAAGTAAATCATTACATAAATGAATAGTATAATAATTGAAAAATGTTGTAGGTTTTATCTAAAGTGAGCACAAAATGCTTAAATTATCGTAACATAAATGGGTTTACTCCCCTTCACTTGGCATGTCAAGCGGATAAACCAGAATGTGTTAAAGAGTTGTTAGTTTGTGGAGCTGATGTAAATATCCCGGCTGGAGTTCCTGTAACTAATGTAACCGAAAATAAATTACCTGGAATTGTTAAAGAATATCTTCAGGATAATCATAAAAAATTATTTGTTGAAGTAAGGACAAAATATTGTCTGCACATTAAAATATTACATAAAAGTAAACAGATTAAACTTACCTATAAGTTTTGTTTAAGTTTCATTTTGTTAATACTACATATTATGTTATGATTACTGAACATTAAAGTTGTTGTGGTTTATTAAACCTTAATTATATTAGCTAATAGCTATAACTGTAAAACTTAAATTAATTAAATTGTATTTAATTTATAAAGACATACATAGTACATACTATCTAGGAACAGATTTTTTTTTATATCTTAAATTTTTTTAAGTGGTTGAGTTTTTCTAGGATATGAAATTTGGTGGAACTCCTTTACACTGGTCAAGTTCTCGTGAAGTAATCGACAGCTTAATTGCCAATAATTGTGATATGAATGCATTAAATTTTGATAAGCGTACTGCTCTTCACATAATGGTAACTTAGTATAAAATGTATATTTTCTATTGTATCATTCTATACTATTTATTTTATTTATAATTTATATAGGTAGATTTTTTTTATACAAATAACTACTAATAAACTTTTGTTTTAGGTTTTAAGAAATAGATTTGACTGTGTTATGGGACTGTTATGTAATGGAGCTAATACAAATATACCGGACCAAGAAGGTAATACACCACTTCATTTGGCAGTCAAAAGCAATTTGGTACCAGTAATTCATGCTCTTATTGCGTTTGAAGCTGATATTGATTATATGTAGGTACATTTAAAATTTTATTTTTATATATCAGTTCCATCAACAAGATGGCTTCTTTATCCAATCCCCCTATTTCATAAGACTATTAAGAGTTAAGACTACTAATTTAATTAAATAATTTCATTTCTTTTCTATATTTTCTTTAATTTTTGTATTATTTGTGTTATAGTTAAAAGCATTATTTACATATAGTATAATAACTAAATTAAAAAATAAAATAAAATATTTAATTATAAAAATACCTAATCTTTTTTAAGTACTTTTTAAAATATGTAAAAAATGTTTTATATATGTAATTGATAATAATTATTAACTTGCAAATATTTATAATTCTTTTTTAGTAATAATAAAGGTGTATCTTCAAGACATATTGCTGCTACCAATTATGGTCCAGATAAAATTTCTGATAAAATTGTCTATATTTTGCATGCAGTTGGTGCAAAACGGTGTCCAAATGTTGCATTGGATACGGAATGTGCAAATGGATGTGCTTGGGATAAAGAATACAATGGTTTACCACCTCAAAGACCAATATCAATGCCAGTACGTACTAACTAGGGATATTTAATTTATATAGATTAAAAAACACGAATACACATTGTTTTTATGTTAAAGTGTCTGAATGCAAATACCAGATTACCTATTAGACTTGTATTTTAGGTCTGTATGACTCAATGATTAGGATAAAATAATGTGAATTTCTATAAAACCTAGCAGGTTTACATAAATAAACATTATTTTCTCACTTTATCCAGACTTAAAGCCTATAAAGACTGATAACTTAAATGTTGTTGCTATGGTTAAAATTAGTTTGATTTTTTTTGTTGAATAAAAAAAATCTTTAATCTAGTTTTTAATTGAATCAAGTTCATTAACTTTTGATAAAAGATTTATAGATTATATATTTTATATAAAATAATAAGATAAGTTTTGATACTTATGATTATGTTATAATATTATACATTATATTTTTATTATTACATAACATATAACAGGGTTTTTTTTTCTGACTGCACAAACTTATTCCTACTCTTGTGTTATAGTAGGGAATTTGTCTACGCAGACAATTTTTAATTTTAAGAGAAACATTTTTGGTTATTTTAAAGTTTACTCAATTAGGTATTGTTTTATAATATACCTACATTATACAATAAAATATTTCACCCTGAATTCTTTTTTTGTACTGCACTAAGTAACAATTTTCACTACACAATTACTTTTCTCACTGCACACTAAAAAAAACCCTGATATATAATACAGAAAGTAATGCATTTAATTTACTTAAATAACTGTTAACCTGCTATGGTTTCATAAAAGAGCTTATCATAACCTATCAAGTGATGATATAAGAGAGCACAACATAGAGTAACATTTTAATAATATTAATTCTTAGAAATATATAAATATATTTTTATGTTAAATCATTAATATATAAATATAATTGTTATTTTACAGGTTAGATGTATTGTGACAGCTATGGAAGAACTTATGGATGAAAGAATAGATATTAACAGAAATCATAAAGGAGGCAGAGTTTTATGTCTTGATGGTGGCGGAATTAGAGGATTGGTGTTAATAACTATTTTACTTCATATTGAAAATGCCACTAAAGTTCCTATTATTCATTGTTTTGATTGGTTAGCTGGCACAAGTACTGGTGGAATTTTAGCTTTGGGACTTGCATGTGGTAATGGAATTGTAATATTATTTTAGCTTATAAACTATTATGTTTTGTTGATTGAGTAAAGTTAAAATAATGATGCACAAACAATTTAAATATCAGCATAAAATTAGAGAAAAACAAGTTGTGAAAACCTCATAAACAAAAAAGGTATTTTATTTATCATTTTCAAAAATATTTTGCTTCTTTTTTTGTTTCAAAATGTAATACTTATAATTAAACAATAAAATAATATGTATTTTTTTTATTCAGAATGAATTGGATAAACCACTTGTGGTTCATTATGTTAACTTTATAGGAATACATAATCTTCGTTATGTATTATATAATAGTACTAATGTCATTATTTATATATTACATTTTAGGTAAATCGTTGCACGAGTGTTTGTGCTTATATTTTAGACTTAAACAACTCGTGTTTCAAGGTAGTAAACCTTACCAAAGTGAGGTGTTGGAAAATATGTTACAAGAAACATTGGGCGTAAATACGTACATGAGTGATATAAAACATCCTAAGTAAGTGGTTTTTATTAACCTGATAGTTGTTTAACTAATGAAAACACCTGTCAATTTATTTTTTAGATTTAAAAAGAGTTATTTTATGTTTTAATTTTAATTATGAATCATACTATTTTGTTTGGACTAAAAAATAAAATTGTTTCAGGATCTTAGTCACAGGATTGTTAGCAGATAGAAAACCTGTAGACTTACACATTTTTCGTAATTATACATCACCAAGTGACATGATTAATCTAGATCATCCTTGTGATTATCCACCACCACCACCACCTCATGAACAGTTAGCTTGGAAAGCAGCAAGAGCAAGTGGTGCAGCGCCTTCATATTTTAGGTAATTATTTGTATATAAGTAGCTATTATTATTGTTTTAACTTTCAGTTACAGATGTATATAATTATTTTCAATAAATCTAATTGCTTGGTGAATATGGTAGTTAGGTAGGCATACTAATCCATTAATAGTGATTCGTCTAAATCTTATAAACACAGATAACGTATTAAGCAAATATATTTGTATAAATTTCAGTGTCTGATTAATTATTATTCAAAATTGTTTTAGAAAAAAAGTCGAGATAATTATTCAAAAAAAGAATAATAATATAGATTATTTCTTTTATGTATAAATTAATTCAATTGATTTGACCCTTTTTGGACATTCTATTGCATATTTATAATTTAAATTTATTTAATTAAATTAAAAGAAGTAGGTATAATTGATACTTTAATTGATACAGAACTCTTTAAAAATGTGTGAAACCAAATTTATTGGTTATTTGAGTTACCATGAAAAATCTATAACAATCTAACACTCAGTCTGAGTTATGGGGATTTTTCTATTTACAACTATTTTATATTGTCTCTATGCCCTTCCTTATATTGTGTTAATACATGTTCAATAGAGAAATTTAAATAAATATAAGTACAGTTACATTTATTCTATTTTGAATATGTCTGTATTATTAATCAATAATAATATAATAATAAATAATAATATTAATATTATTAATTGTATTATTAATTTATTTTTAATCTTCATTATTGAATGTACAATTTTATCTTATTCAAAGAAGTATAACTATTGAAATATTTAAACTTTATTATATGCCAATACAAATACAAACAATAATAATTTATACAATATTGTTTGTTCTTCATAGAGCAATGATGTTTATTTATTTATTTTTTTTTTTTTTGAATTATTATTATTATTATTTCAATAACATTTGTACATAGAATTGTTGTATTTATTCACAATATGAAATGTTTTAGAATGTTTGGTCGCTTTTTGGATGGAGGATTGATCTCAAATAACCCTACTTTAGATACATTAACCGAAATCGAGGAATATAATTTAGCATTATACAAAACAAATAGGGCTGATGAAATAGTTGATCCAAGTCTTGTTGTTTCTGTTGGAACTGGAAGTATACCTGTGACCGAGGTACAATTTACAATATACACTTAGTGTTTTATCTTAATTAATATTGTCATTTGATTATAATGAAGTATTCAGTAATAATATTGTATTCAATCATTCTTTTTATTATTTTTATAATAATTTTAATTTGAACATAAACAATAATAATCTATTTACTGTGTTTTGTGTTTGATTTAGGTGAAAAATTTAGACATTTTTAAGCCAAGTAGTGTTAGCGATAGCTTGCGCCTGGTGTTTGGATTCTCAGCATTGGGTTTGTTACTCATTGACCAAGCCACCCAATCTGATGGTCGTGTTGTGGACAGAGCAAGATCATTGTGTTACAAAACGAAAACTGAGTTCTTCAGGTAAACATTTATTTTTATTTTTGTTATTTTATATGAGTTTATATTTATAAATATTTGAATTTTAATTATCGGCATTTAGATTTTGCCCACAACTATCAGAAGATATAGCTATGGACGAAAAAGATGATATAAAACTAGTCAAGATTCTTTGGGAAACCAAAGTCGATATGGTGAGAAACAATGATAAAGTGTGGAAACTGGCACAATTATTAAAATAATTTGTTGTACTTATTATTATATTTAAGATATTTTATTGCTTATCATTGTTTTATCTTTATTAATTTTTTTAATATTCCTCTGTAGTTTATATAATATAATTAAGTATATTGCTTTATATTCATAGAAATACAATATATCTATCTATTTCTAAATATTTAAATTTATTATAACAGTGCATATTATTATTATTTATTATTAAAAACTAAAGGAATACATCATTACACTTGTGCTTTTTCTTAAAAACTATGGTAACACTAGTATACATTGTTAAATTACAATAATATAATATAATATTCTGTGTGCGTGTATGTATATTATACTTTTTACAATATTTGTTTAAGATTTTCGCCTTGACAAAAATTCAATAAAATTCTATTTCTTATAGTGATGATAATAATGAATTATTTAATATAATATATATGTAAAAAAAATGTCAAGGCAGTATCACATTAATTTGGCGCAAATTTAATAATTCTTTATTTATTTACTAAACAGTGTGCTAAAATTACTATTGAACACTGTAATTATCTTATTATAACACATAAATATTGGTCTATATTCGAAAAGACGAATGGTTGAAAATTATTGAAAAATATTTGTATACTTTTTTTTTTTTTTTTAAATTATTACTTAGGCTTTTCTAAACACATGTTTTTGATGTGTGTTTTCCCGTCTACACAACCTCGAAACCGTCTACGTTTTATATCGATCAATATTAATGATGATTTTATGAAAAAGAAAATATAATATAGACAGCTTGTAGAGTGCTATTTGGACACAGTCAACTTGCCGTGTACAGCATTTAACACCTTCGTGAATTTACATCACTTCCAATCGGATCTTTTTTCAACTAGATTATTATTATTAAATTATTAATTAGGTATAGACGAGTGTGTAGCAATAAACTATAGTTGGCGTCCAGACGGGAATTCGATCAAATCACTTGCGTTCAGCATTCAATTCACTATTATAATTAACTATGTACCCAAAGGTTTAAAAATGTGAAAAAAATGTGCCCCGGGACCTGTACACGATTTTATATATTTATTAAAATCGTCCAACTCACTCGCTCAGAATCTATTATAATCGTATAGCTATACATAAATTACAATGATTTATTTTCGAATTCGAACCGGAACTCTCGTAGGTTTTGTAATTTGTTTTTTGAAAATATCGTCTGCAGTCGGTCGCCGTTCGCAAAGCGCTTCGTGGAAATTATAAGTAATTTTTTCAGTCAAAGGGTCTACCTACCGATATCTATCGCTAAGAAAATATTCTATACCTCACATCGTATAATATTATATTATACTAGCTGACCCGGC
>VUJU01002250.1:0-40064 GCA_009835225.1 Aphis craccivora | reverse complement strand
GGACACTTACCCAGGAAGTCTTAGTCGGTAGTAGGTGCCAAATTACCAAATATCCAGTGACATAATAAGGGATGCTACATTATGAGATGGCGCTAAATTTATACTTTGTATGTACTTTACATGATTAAAAAATATGCTAGATCCGGCTCTGCCTGTAGATGAACACGTTAATGTATACCTATTGTCTATTATAATATATTGCCTATATTCCCTAAAAAAAACAACTATTTCAGAATAATGTATATCAATACCAGTGCCGGATTAAGTGTTTCTCGGGCCTTAAGCAAATAAAATAGACGAGCCTAAGGCTAGTAAAACAAGGCGATAACTACAAATTAAAAAGAAATGTGTCAAAATCATGTCGAACAGATTTTTAAATTATAGTTGAATGCTAAAATATATGTATATATTATACATAAGAATATAAGATTTCGTAAAATTTGAACTTAAGATAAAAAATTTTAATTGGCCAAAGTTCAAGTTTTTTTTTAAAATTATTGTAAGCTAAACTTACGGAAAATCTCGTATTACATTTTCAACTCTTAGCTACATTTACAAAATTTTTCCGACTTTTCTGTGAAAACTGTTGGAAAATTTTTACTTTTGACCTCTATAATGTACCAAGGATATTCACTTTTGCTGTCGGAATAAACCACTCTCAAAGTTTGAAAATAAAGCATTTTTTCGATAAATTATGCTGAACATAGATACAAACACAAAAAACACACATCACTGTAAAATCAATACATTCATTACTTCGTTCAAAATCTAAAAAATTACGGGCCGAATTTTTCGAGGGCCTTAAGTAGTGCTTAATTTGCTTGTAGGTTATCCGGCACAGGTCAATACGACAGTGCTTATGTTATATGCATAATGAACATTTATTAGTTTATTACCATTGTCGAATTGCGTCTCTGGTCTTGGGATACAAATCGGAGATACGTGAAATCCGTCGAACACTATCGCCGGAAACACCCCGAGCAATGCAATGTCTCTGGAAAACCGTTTCTTATTGAATCCGTTTAAATGTATGTCTACGACTTTCACCCTCTGGTCACCATCTTTTAGGAAAATACGTTTTTAAAATATTCGTACACAAAGGAAATAATCAAAACAACAAAAACGCTTACTCTCGACTTTGTAAAGGTCGTTTTTTCCAGCCACCACGGAAAGTACATCTTTCGACAGTCCGTATACACAATGTGCTGCCGTCAACACCCAGTTTTCGTTGATTACAGATCCTCCACACAAGTGTCTGGCCGTGTTACCAGTGACAAGTTGCAAAGATATCTGCCACGGGAACTCACCTATACATATTACATAATATTAACAACGTGATTATTTAAGAGTGCATATCCTTTTTTAAATTTTAAAATTGTATGCATTTATTTTAATTTCTGAGATATCAACCTGTATAGGGTACATACTATACACATGGAAACCATATTCTTAAATACTTTTTTATAGAACTTATAATGATCGTCCTGTGGTGGTACAATTTTTAAATTCATATTGGTATGTGCGGTTAAAAATATTTGTATCTTCTAAAAAAGCAATCGTTATTTTTGAAATTATTGTGATTTATTTTTTATTTAATATAAGTATTGTTAATAATAATAATATTAATATTTAATGTTTTTTTTTTACTTTATCAAAAATAATAATTGGAAATTTGTACAATTTGTATGTTACCTTTTTAGGTTGCCTCTGCAACTCACATGGAATTTTGTCATCACTTTATCCGCAACTAGGAATATAATATTAAACACCGTATTAATCGGTGATTTTTTTTTTTAAATATTGACATATTTAAATCGAAATTTGAACGAGTATTTAGGGTACCAAATGTACCAATGTATTACGACAAATGCAAATAAAATATATAGGTATTTATAGTAAGTACTAAGTAGTAAGTACACTGGTTTAAGTAAGCAGCAATTAAATTTAAATTTAGTACGCATAATGTATAATAATTATAATAAATTATAAAACCATAATATAATATGATACAATAAAATGCATATTAGGTATCGTCGTACGATCTTTATTACCTGGCATCGAATCCGTACCGCCAACCACTCTACTATTGCCATCGGACCTCGACCATTCACTCCTTCCTTGCACACCACAAGGCACAGAGTAATTCAGAAAACTAGAAATAAAAAATCCAACATAATATATTATAAATTGTCAATGCATTACCTACCTACCTATTTACTTATATGTTTTATAATTTTAGTATATCAGTTTAATATTATATATATAACAGTATATTAGTAATATTTATAGATATAGGTACTCGTGTAATTCATCGACGATGTTCGTAACATCTATAGTTTGATCAATGTAGTTTTCATTTGAGTTGACAATTCCTTCGTAACTAATAAAAAAATCACTGAAATAATCACGAAAATAATCGTTCCAATCATATAAATCATCAAAAAAAAAGAAACTTTCTTCAGATTTTATTTTTGAATTTGTTTCTAACAAACAATCTCCTAAAAAACATCAAATATTTATTAAATTAACTCTAAATTAATGTGTTTACAAATGTTTGTAGGTATATATCATACCGGCAATGCATTTTGTTGCAGCCGTGTGCAGTATTGCTAAACCAAACAGAGTTACAACGATCATGATCGACTACTGGCCTACTGACGTATTATTTTTTTCATTTAAATAACACTGTCAAATGTTTTGCCTTAGGCTTCACCAGCTTGAAAGACAACATTTTCTAAATATTATTTTGGCTATATCGACGTATCATTGTGTCTTCTATAGAAGAAATAAGTTGCATAACACTAATGGTGCAAAATAACTGGGACGTAATATAAATAAAATAAAAATGTTCTAAACAATTTATTGGGCATTCAACAAATTACAAAGGTATACATGTATATATATATAAATAGGTACATCAATCACATCAAGTCATTTTTAAAATCAATACATAATTAAAATAAATAAATATAGATACATATAAATTAATAATACTGCATTTTTACACTAATTTTCGGTATAAATTTATAACATAATATAATGT
Source organism: Aphis craccivora (assembly GCA_009835225.1). Lineage (NCBI taxonomy): Eukaryota > Metazoa > Arthropoda > Insecta > Hemiptera > Aphididae > Aphis > Aphis craccivora. The sequence goes on along the minus strand of VUJU01002250.1, from coordinate 37,021 downwards.
GTATAATAGTATGTGCTATCGATATCGCACTGTAATATCCACATCTTTTGGTTGTTCCGTCAGCAATTTTTTGGTCGTTATTGCTTCGTCTGTCAACATAGTTTTAACATATAATTTTATATAGGTACATTAAGCTGTATGGCGTAATATAAATAATAATTATATCTACCATTAGACGACAACGTATTAAAACTGTCCAGTTTTTTTCTACGTTTCACTGGGCTGATCGCACATTGAGCAGAACCCTTACAGCGCACCATTTCTGAAAGCGAATCTCGAAGCCATTCTTTTTCTTTGGGCTCTAAAGTGTGAGCTCGATTTCGTTGTTGGAATGGATCGATTTTCATATTGTAAAACGTCACTAGTCCTGTGACGAATTCACAGTAAAGGAAATTGTGTGTGCCATTAATTGTGCGAAGACACGAATATGTATTGTTATTTGCATTCATACAGAAACAAAATGGTCCCTCTGTAAAAAGAAAACAGACAAAAATCGTTAAATTTTGTTGAATCGTTTATAATTGTATGATTTGTATACGGCAAATAGCAACTTATCATCTAGGTATTGACTATTCTAATAGAATAATTTTTCAAATAACCTACTTAGTAATTCCAAAAATGTATTTAAATATTTTAAAAAAAAGTCTATAATTATATAATTTGTTTTTGAAAAAAATTAATGAACTATAATTTATTGTATATTATATTATATTAGCATATGGCTGTATTTATTGTATAGATACATATTACATACTGCACAACGCATAAGTGTATAGTGGTGTTGTAGGTAGGTACCTAATATTATAATATTTAGTTAATATATTATATTGTTATTCAATTGTTGTTGTTAAGTATAATAACTTTGGTGGAATTCAAAAGCATTCAAGCTTTACACTTTAAAGCAACTATTTATGTGAAATCTAAAACTCACAAAATAAAATAAAATTTTGGAATTTTTAGCATCTGTAGTAGATTTTTTTATTTTTTATTTCTATTATTATATTGGCATAACTGCATAATATATTTGTATTTATTTATACCAACCATAGTATATTATCGTTAATAACAAATAAATGTCTGTAAACAACTCCTTAATACTATAATATTAGTCTTAATAAGAATCACCTATCTATTACCAGCTACACCTTAATTTATAATATAATATTATTAAGTTATAAAACACATTTATGTGTTAAGTTAGGCACCTATATTTAATATATATTATGGCGTTTTTATGATAGTAACTAGTAATTTACCTAATTAAAATATTAATAATAATGAAAAGTTATAGCTTAGATGATCTTATAGGATTGTAATGCTATGCCAACAGTATTTTAAATAAATAGTAGGTACAAAACCTGTTTCTATCAAGTAACATATGCTAATTAGGAACATTACCTGTCCAAAGTGGTGCGGTTCGCCAATGATCATTATCATGATTGAAACAATTCATTTTTTCTAACATACATTCCTTATTTAGCTTAGAATTTTTCTTCCGAAATTTTCGTCCTTTTTTCTTTTGTCTATCAGCTTTTAATAGTTTTTTTACTTCCTTATTTAATGCAGGGTCATTATCACTAAACCTTTTATATTAAAATCAAAATAAAGTTAGGTAGGTAATACAAATTTATAAGTATAAAGCTTATATAATGTGCTTACATGAAAGGTGTACAATAACACGTGTCTGCAGAAGTTTTAGTTTGTGATTTATGTCCATGATGTCTAAGAATATGAGGCTCAACTCCATCTACAAGTAAACTACCAGGGCTCATGCTATAATTGTTTACAGGTACCATCCTATGTAAGATATTGTAAGAAAAGTTAAAAAATCAATTAAAAAATGTAATTAAACTTTCATTATTAAAATAATTCATGTTCTACAGACCTAAGATTCCATTGAGTCTGAGAGTAATCTGTTGGCAAATTATCAGTATCGTCTTCATTCAGGTCATCTTCTGTGTCATCATCTTCTTCATCTTTGTCACCAATATTTGGCCGCTTTGTTTCAAGGTGTTTTTGTATTTCTTTTAGTTTCTCTATTTTTTTTTGCAAGTTTGAAATTTGTTTTTGTACACGATTCTGACTAAATTTCCAAACTTTTGGATTATTATATACAATATTTGTACACTTAACGTCACCATTGGGTGTAACTGTACAACTAGCTAGAGCAGAGTCATTAACCACTGTCATTGACTGTAAATCATCAATTTGTTTGTTCAATACATTCTTAATTGAAGACATATTATTATTGAAAGAAGCAATAATGTCTCTGCGAAAACGATCTTTAAAATTGGCTACTTTTAGATTTCTGAAAATTTATTAATTTAATGATTACTAAAATAAAAATTTTCCAATATAAACAATAAATGTTTACTTAGAATTATGTTTTTTGTTTTTATCCATTTCAAGCTTTGTGTATAGATTTCCATCAGCAGAAAAGCAAGTACATTTTTTAAGTCCATTTAGAAGTCGATTACGGTTTTTTAAATTACATTTATGTTTTCGCCATCTTCAAAATACAGTAATAAATATTATAAATGAATATTTTATTATTCTAATTAGCTTTATTATTAAACATTATAACTTACCTGAATCCATCACGAATACAATGCCATTTTTGTCCAGGTTTACAAGGAGACTGGTAATCTGATCTCTGACATAATACAAAAAGTTCACTAGCTTTGTTACCAACAACAACTCCCAAGTCATCTTCAATACTAAAATCTTTTTTATTTTATTTAACATTAATTTATCATTATTATTTTTTTTTTAATTTAAAGGAAATTACCATTGTTGATTGATGGTGATAAGATAGAAGACATTTTTTTATGTTTATTATATTCTCTTCGACCACTGCTTTCAATTAAAAATGTATCAGGCCAGTGTGAGACAAATTTTTTATTACCCTTTTTGTGTTTATGGAATAGTTTGAATGCAGAACGGCCATCCATATGAGCTGGAGGATTAACACCGGCAATGTCCAAAAATGTAGGTGCCAAGTCTATGTTAAGAAATATTTCATTTACTCTAAAATAATTAAATTCAGTTATTAATAAAATAAGTATAGAATAAGTGAATAGATAAACACTATCTACTTATGCACTTACTTTATTCCAGGTTCAATACCAGGTCCTCTTACTAACATTGGGACACGCACATCAAACTCAAATGGAAAAGATTTACCTTTAACTAAACCAAATTGACCTAAGTGATAACCATGGTCAGAAGTATATATAATATAAGTATTCTCCAATTCTCCTAATTGTTTCAGTTCTCCATAAACCTAATAGATATTAAATAATAATAATAATAATAAAAATGTAAGAATAAAGATATTGCATTAATTACTTTATATTTTCACTTACTCTAGATACAGCATCATCTACACTTTGCAATGTTTGCAATCTTTTTGTCATTAATAGATTCGTGAATTTTTTATGAATTGGTAACATTTGTCCAGTCTTTTGTAAAATCCATTGTTTATCAGGATTAGGAGCATAGTCATACGTAGGAGTGCTGCAAATAATAAAATATATATTATATATAAATATTAAAGAAGATAAAAATTAAGGATTTTATGAACTAGAGCAAACAAAAAAAAAGTATATATTTCAACAATAAATATTTTAAAATTAATTTTAAGTTTTTCAAAAAAGAATTTATTTTATGACTGATATTTTGTTTAAAATAAAATTGAAAATAAAATACTTAAATAATTATACAAAATGTATTCCTATAACCGTCTTAATGGGTTAAACAATAATATTTACAAGTTTACAATATTTATGATTTAAACAAAAAAATATTTAAAAATATTATTGTAATATTACCTATCTGTTTATAGTTTATACTTTTTTTTTATAATATTAATTTTATTTTTAACATATTTAGTGCTACATCTGACGACTGGAATATAATAACTTAGGTACCAAGTTACAAATGGTTTGATAATATATCATTAATATCGTTAATGTTGTTATCATTATTATTTGTTTGTAGCAAAATATTATACAGGTACCTATTTTAAATTTAAAATATATCTATATAGCAGAACATATGATAAGTCAGTTAAAATAACAGGTTTAATTTTGTATTTAGCACACTGCATACATGAACTGGTTTCATTTACAAATTGTGCAGACGACTTGTTAGTAGTTAACACCCTCAACTTTGCGTTTGCATAACTGATAGCTCTCAGAATTAGGTAAAACTTACTGATGTGAAGTCACGTTAAAAAACATATCAGAGTATTCAGGCGCAGAGTCTTCGGGGCCGTGAGGTGACGGGAAACTCATTACAAGCATAAATGGACGATGGGGGTGGTGTTGTTTCGTGTGTCGAAGAAAGTTTATTGAGTCGTTGGTGACCAAATTTGGATAGTAATCCTGTAAATGAATTAAAAATTAAACGATTAACTATTATACTGAGCAGTTTAAAACAATATAGGAATGTACTTACCTTATGGTAGTCGTCGCCATGTTTAATTTTTTTGCCATTTAAATTAATCGAATAATTGTAATATTTAGAATTCATAATAAGACCTCCCCATTGACGCCAGCCAGGAGGTATGTAGCTTCCATTATATTTGTTCAAATATTTTCCAAAATATCCTAAATATAGTGCAATATTAATTTAATGATTTGTCCTTAAACACTTGGAATATTTAGAAAAATTACAGTTTATTATCAATTATAATTTTCTATAATTGGTTTTTTAAAAAATATATGCATGAGTTACTTAAATATACCTGTATGATATCCTGCTTCATTGGTTAAATAAGTGGCAAATGTCCTTGATTCATGTACATTCTGCCATATTGGTCCACTGCAGTTGTCATTGTTCGTGAACACTTCGTGGTTGTGCGTGTATAAACCGGTAAGCAATGAGCTTCTAGACGGACAGCACATAGGGGTAGTACTGTAGGCATGCTGGAATTCGGCACCTTCATCTCTGAGCAATTTTTTTGTTTTCTCCATATAGTCTAAAGATCCTAAAAAATAAATCACTTGAAACGTTAATGGATAATAAAATATGCACTTTTGCACATTATTGATTTACAGTATACTGTGTTTTGTGTTTGAACATTAAAAGAAAATGTATTTATAGATTCATTAAGTGATCCATTGAATATTATATAGAAATAACTTAGCTAACGAGCAGAACTATTGAAGTTTCAAGTGTAAAAAATATTTTTTGAATAATAAATCTAATTTATATGTAAAACATATTGTTAAATTGTTTAATGTTATATTATAATAATTTACTCAAGTAATTTAAATTTTGATTGTAGTTGCAGGGATAATAAGATTTGTTAAATTAATTATTATTTGTTTTATTTTAAAATAAAAATGACTTATTACCTATGTCCTACACGACAGTTTTACTTTTTACTACTTATCAAATTTTTAACTTTTACATTAATAAGTACTTATGCAAAACAATCTAAAACAGTAAACTAACCTAAGTGGTAAGAATATAAGGTTTCTATAACGATGATGTCGTTGATTAGTACCTACTGGACTTTAAAATGAAGTTATTCTCATTGCATATAATTAATTAATGGGTTTTAGAAGTTAGAAGTTCATAAATATTTAGCTACAGGAATTATAGCTATAAATATAAGAAATTAACTGCATGCGTGCGTCTAAATTTTTATATCTAAAATTAATTTTACAAGTTAAAACACGCAAACGGATAGATATCGTACGTAAAAAATTTAAATAAACAGGTATTTACAGGAGCATATAAGGTTCGAAAATAGTTTTCTATATATTTTATGAATCAATAAAATTAGTTATATTTGAATAATAAAAATATGTAGATAAACATTAAATATCATTAAATTATTTAGGGAAGTTAAAATTTCTGATTTTCATAAATAAATAAATTTCATAATAACATTTTAAAAATGTACCTATTTATCACTAAAAACATTTTTATTAATACTAGTTGCATCAATATTCAATACTATAATAATTTTATAACAGATTATGATTAACTTTATTATAGTAGTGTATTATCCTTTTTAAAATCCTAATTTACCCACCAACTTAAAAAAAAAAAAAAAAAATATCAACAATAACAAAAAATTATATTATGTAATATGAAAACAGCAATAAACCACGTAGTAAAAAAGTCATAATTTTTAATATCAATTGTATAAGTATGAGTAATACTAGACTTGATATTCGTAATCTTTGATGGCATCTATAACTGCAGTAAGTTCGTTCAATCGCAAAATGTAAGCAAATAGGTAAGTATATATAGTAATTATTAAGATGGGATGTTTAAATGTTGTTTGATTACCTACATTAGTTTATTATTAGTTTTTTTTTTGTCATAAAAAATATTTAAATATCTCAAAAATAAAAAACTATTTGTAAACCTGACGGTGTTCCTCAAAAAAAAAAAAGTCGTCAAATCAGTAGGTAGTTAAATGCCGCTGCAGGTGAAGACGTACGAAAATAAAAAAAAACGTTGTGGTTCAAAAATATTTGATAGTTTAATTTTTAAAGATTCCTTATTAAAACATTCACATGTTCCTAATCTAGTAATATTGAAGCTAAAATGTTATTTGAAGAAATGCAAAAAAAAAGGTGGTCAAGTGGGTAACGTTCTGCTGTACAGTAGGTATTGAGTAGACCTCGAATATAGAGTAGGTTACTGTAATTGGTGTGTTGAAAATTTCAAGTATTTACAGTGATTCGTTTTTGAGTTACAATTATATAAGAAAATCGATTTTTTTTTTAAACTGCTTGAAACTTCTTACTTTTGACCTTTAATGCACCAAGGATATTCAATTTTCCACCGGAAACAACCCCGAACTTTTAAATTGAAGCATTATTTCGACAAGTTCGTACACAGAAAAAAAACCCGTATCATTAAAAACAAAAATCAATACATTCATCACTCCGTTCAGAATCTAAAACACGACATAATTCAAACAAAATTATTAGTGATATAAGAAGAAGTATACCTAGCTAGAATATACCTATTCCTAACACCGTCATCATATGGTATTTTTTCTACACCTACAACTAAGATGTAATTGATTGATAATTTTAAAATTAAAGACTCAACTAAAAATTTGATTTAATAGTTTGCTGGAGAATTGGATCGCTTTATACCTACATATTAATGAATTATTAATAATTATTCTTCATTAATTAATAAATATATTATCGTTGGAATTTTTAACTATTATATTTTTATACAAAACTTAGTCATTTTGAACATTCACTATGTGTTTTAGCTATAATTATTGTATGTTTGAATATAGGACAATTCTCTTTTTTTCCCATATAAAAAGAGGTAATTTTCAATTAAGTGGGTTATTTCCGTTTGCAGCATATTTGTTAAGTCGAAAGTTTTTCCCCAACTATAATATAATAATATGTAATGTTTAAAATAAGTATAAGTATAATTTAAAAATATGGATTTAGGGATAATAAAACTACTAAAGACCACAAAAAATGAAGTATTTTTATTTATAAAATACATTTTTTTCATTCATCATTAATTATATTTAATTTACAATATCTTTTAGCTAATTATATTTCTATAATGTTATATTTTTACTTAATTTTTTTTTTTTAATATTATAATATATTTAAACTAATTATTATTATAATAGTACCTACTTTTTTTAGATCAAAGACAAATCAAAATTAATCGACATTAAAATATGAATAAATATATATATTTATGGGAGTATTTGGTATCGTATTATTTTTTAATTTATTGCTTATTAAGATATTTTATTCTCAAATAATATTTTTAGAATATGAAAAAAAGTCCTAATCCAAATGTAACTTAAAAATATCCTACTCCACTAATATAGCTCCCTGTATATAAATGTTTGGGTGAAATAATTGTCGATTTACTTTTATGCTTAGCTATTTATTTTTATAGTTGCAGTTTTGATGTTATCAATTTTAGCTGTTATGTCAGTTAATTCAAAAATCTTGTATGGTTAACAGTAATTTATTCCTTACGTTCATTTTATTTTGATAATCAATATATTTAACTATCATGCTTTCAAGGTATACCGCCGTCTACATACTCAATTTTCAACCTAGTTATCTATATCCAATTTTTTCACAACTCATATTCTATAAGTTCTAATTGTAAAGAAGTTTATAAAATTTCCTGTTTACCCTAAAAAAATGTTTTGATTATTATCAATAACCGTGTATTTATTGAGTATAATGTATAATAATTTTTTCGTATAAAATAGTTTGTTATAACTTATAAGTTATGACTTATTATTTTTTTTTTATAGTTATTAGTATTATTTTGTTCAAATTAAATATCATAATTATTAACTAACCCTATTCTACTCCTGTATCTTTATATCCTGTTCAGTGTTTTAATTTTAATTAATTAATTAATGTCCTTATTCTTTGCAAACATGCAGTATATTTTTTTTCTTAGCTCATCTTTAATCTTTTGAGTATCCAATTCTTTTTAACCCACTGTTGTTATTTTTTATAATCATTTTTTTTTTTTTTTTTTTGTAATAACATTGTTGTCATTCATGTATAAATAATATAATCAAAGGCCGTTTAAAAAAAAAATAACATAATTAGTATAAAATAATCGGTGGCTTTTTATATTGACACTTTACGAGCAAAAAATATTTCTTTAACGTAGTTATAATTATTATAATTTAACAATATAATATGTAGTTATAAGATATATTATTGTAACAATTATCTTTAATTTTAATACCTAGTTATATTTTAAATATTTAAAAAGGAATACAAAGTCATACTTAATAAATTATTTTCATTTATAACTGAAAGGTTGATTGATTGGTTGACCTCAATCAAACGGGTAGAAAACATAGCTATTCCATATTATAAAATATATAATATATTATTAATAATATCGTCGTAGCAAAATGTATAATAATATTTCATATTTGTACATAATTATGATGTATAGGTAAATCTAGAATAAGTTTGAATTATCAAAGTTATTTGTAATCAATAATCATATTTTGAAATATAATTTCTAAATATATTTAAATTAAAATAATATTTCATCGTGTACTTATATATAAAAAAATACTATAGTATTTATTTTTAATTTTTTTAAAACGTACAGAAAATATTTAAAAAATGTGTTATAGAGGATAATAATTTAAAATATACACAAATATAATAAAATATGTAAAAAATGCAAACCTTTTGGAATACTTTATTAGAAATTTACTTATTTTCAAAAATAAAAATGTTTCAAGTGTTTACTAAATACTTGGACTTTTTATAAATAAACAATCTATAATTACACTTAGGTACTTAATGATTTTCTGATAGAATCACGAAGCATCTAAGAATTGGCACATTACCAAACATTTTTGTCAACATTGCTATTGATTCAATATATTTTAACATTGTTTTAGTACAAAAATTGAAGTATATTACCAAAATAAATACATAAGCTTATAGCTTAGTGATTGTGTGAGTAATATAATTTAAATCATAAATACTTAGTGGCTAGGGAAAACATATTTTATTTCTTTGTAAAAAAATTATTGTTATGGTCAATTTCATATCGCGTGTTTATAATTAGGTTCCGGTACTTTAAACTAAAGTAATAAATTGCATTAAATTCTTCAAGTGAAACATTTTATAAAAATGGATATTTCAATTAATCATAGATACTAAACTATTTTATATTTTCTTTAACTTATATAAAGCATAAAATCCCAAAAATTCATACGAACATCGTAGATTAATATAATAACAATTATGATGTTGATAAAGAAAAACAAATCTTTTGGATAAATATCACTCATTTAATAATTATACTATATTATTCGTATATTATTTAGATTAATTTTATAATTACCCCCCCCCCTTCAAGTTATAGGGTATTATATTTTTCTTAAGTAAAAAATTAAATCAATAATTATATGGTATAAAGTGTATAATATAAAATTTGTATTTTGAATAATTCTAACCCAGAAAATAAAAAAAACTACAATTTTTGATATTTATATTATAGAATTAGATAACAAAATATTTTGATTAAAAAAAATAATTTAAAATCTTGAACTTCTTTAATATATAAAAATAGTACAAACATTCTTAAAAATGCAAAGACTTATAATCGTTTATCAAGAAAATTATGAAAATGATTGTACATACCATAAATCTACACAAATGAATTATTTAATATTTATACTCGTTATGATCCACCTCTGAATCTAACCAAGTTTCACTTAGAAAATTAAAATTTATTGATAACCAAATATTTGTCTAACTACTGTAACGAACAGTTATGTTATGATATTTGGCAGTACTTATATTTATTTTTGATTTAGTGAAGTGTTTTTAATTTTTAATTATTTATTTTATTTATCAATATGTAGTTCTGTTTTAGCTCTAAATAGGTTTTCTCCATAATTTCTCATTTAAAAACCTATAATAAATTAGGTTTATTCGGTATCTTACCTATTCTTAAATGCCAATTTAACATAAGTATACGTATACAAAGATAATATTATCAATTTGTTGTATATATTTAAAAAATATGACAAAAAAACAATTATAACTAATTAATATTTATATGGACAGTTAGTTTTAAAAATTCCGTCACATATCTATAGATAGGAACCTATAAAAAAAATATGCACGAAACGTATGTATTGTGCTTTGTGCTTATGTAAATTAATTATACAATTTTCTAAGACTAAAATTAGTTACATCAATCAGTAAAGTATAAACTAGTTATGCTAGCATTTACATACCTATATAATATTATATATTTTTAAACGACAGCTATTGACTCCGCGTTTTCGCATGAAGTTATAATATTAATTAAATAATATAATATATAATATACATATGAGTTATGACTATAACTATTTATATAATTATAAGGTTAAGATAATTCATTGTTTGAATAATTTTAATCGTAATCACAGCAGCAATAATAAATAAACTCATAGGTATATGCCATATTATTATGTATTAATATAAATCATATACGTATATTAGAATTTTAATAGAATTGTGAACATTTTCGAAATACTTCGATAGTGAAAATTTGTACGTTTAAGTGGGAAAACTTTAAATTGTAGTACCTATTATTTTTTATATAATCATTTATTATACATAAATTATAGATAATTCTGATGGTTTATAAGAAAATCGGTTGCCGCGCGGACGAGAGTACTTGACGTAGGTAAGTAACTATATAACTTATTTATAATACCCGATATATATAACTACCTATATAATTACACTGAATGATAAAATAAATAGGAGAATCCCTCTTACCTAGTTCCGCATCTTGATCGTCGGTCAGGACCAGTACGATGTTGGGCCTCCTCATTCGATCACTGTTCCCGGCGTCCTCGGGATGCTGATGGTGCTGATGCTGCTGGGTCTTGCGAAACTTGTGCACTCGCCGGCGCGGAAGCACCGCATTATCTCGCTGCATGAACACGTCCTGATCCAAAGCTTGCACCGTGCACCACGAGATAACCATCAGCCATAACAGACATCGGTACCATAGCGACAGTCCGCGGACGATGCCGCCGCTGCTCCCGGTGGTATCCATATAACGATGGTATTATCACGAAAGTGTCAATTACCACCCCTTTCCTGGATGGATGTAGACGGTTATTTAATAACAGCCGGTGACGGACAGTTCGCCTAGGCTGCGGACCGGATACATCATCTGAGCACAGGAATAAAAGAAATCGCGAATTATTATAATAAATCCTTGAAATATTTATTATTGTACAATCGCGGCCCGATGGGTTTGTCGTGTCCCTCCGGCGAGGGATGCGATGTAATAGGAATATACCGACTGAGACGCACTCTCACTGGGTCAACTCAATTAGCGTTTGGCGCACGAAGCGAGAATGAACTTCGTCTCGTGTTAGCGCGAAGAACCAAGTCGCGGGTACTGCCAGCGGCACAGTGTTACCGCTCGCCGCGGCGCAAATTAACGCACCGTCCACTGTTTACACATTCAGGTCAACGGCCTTCCGGTCGCGACGGCTCGTCTTCTCTTTTATTTCTCCTCATCTGTACCCAATATACTTCTATACTTTTTTCTACACGTACTTCCGATCGGACATCGAGCGGAAATTGCAATCGTTACCTACCTAATTAATTCAATTCAACTGGTGTGTGGGGAGTAGACGAATACCTATAGTAGTCTAATAATTACGCACTAATTGTGAAAAATCAGAATTCGTAATTCCAAGACAGTCATGTTTGAAATAAATCACACTGATCACTGACTTCCTTGGTGTGATGAAAATTTCACGAGTTTATACGTAAACAAACGAAAGCATGTCTATTGCAGTGGTTACATTTAGATTCTAAGCAGAACGAAGTAGCTACTAATAAACACGTCTTATAATATAATTATAAAATATATAAACCTACGTATATATATATTTTTTAAACAACTCTTTTGGAACCAATAAATCAGGATCTCTATAAAGATTGAAAATTGGTCGTCGATTAATATTTTGAGTTAACTACGTTCAGTGCAGTTTTGAGTAATCTGAGATACGATAAGAAGTGAAAATCATTTTTTGAACGCAACAATAGTATAGCTTTCAAATTCAATAAGGATTCAGTAACTACCTATACCTCTTTTTTGCTATTTTAAAATTCATTATAATTATTATTACGTTATCGTTATAATGGATAATTTCCATAACATTTAAGCTAAATCTGAATTAATAATGCTCTAATAATGAAAACTGTATTATTTTAATTAGGTAACAATAAAATTACAATATTTTCTTTATAGATCAAAATGAGTCATTTTATGTTTTTAATTTCAAGTATTAAAATTAAACTGCTAACTTTTAAATTTAAATTTATTATTCATAAATTATTTTTACGTTTATCAAATATTAATTGTCTTGGTAAATTTACAATGTCATTAAGTCATTTAAGTATACTTTTTGAAAGGTAAATGCATACTGGCAAATTGAATTCAACTACAATAAATCCGTTTGTACAACCTTCGAATCAAGATATAAACTTTGTCTTAATATTACCGTAAAATATTTACTATAGATATCTCTTATCACACTATTAAGTATATAGCTTTTAACCTCGATAAAAGATTAACTTGATAAAATCATGTTAAGACAAGATGATTGATTTTTAACACTTGTTCTAACCTAACGCTAATCTTTTACTAAATTTTCTTTATTAGATTAGAAAACCACCAAAATTCATTGATTAACAATTATTGGCTAATATATCCTTTTCAATTCCTTGAAATCCTCGTCATAAACTTTAAAGAAAATGGTCTCTTAATTTTTTAATTTAATCTAACGTACAATATACCAAATTCAGAATCACTTAAGGTAATCACGCAACCCCAATAATGCTTTTATCCCTTGTCTCACAATAATACTTATTGTGGTTGTTATATTGATTAAATATTTTTAATAAAAAAAAAATAAATAATTTAATTATAAATTATAATAAAAGTACACGAAAACATCTGTTGGGTAAATTAAGACCTGTGCACAAATCACGTAATTAATTTTCTTTTTCTTTTTATTTATCTCCATTTTCCACATAAAACAATAAACTTATCGTGATTGCCATGATAGTAAAAATGGTATAAAATGTATACCGTTATCACATCCCAGATTATTTACTAAAATCATTGAATTAAATATTATGAGTTGGTAAAATATTTTGAATTGATATGTCAACATGTTATCCATATTTATTAATATGCAGTAATATGTACTCAAAACATTATAAGTGCATTATTGTATAATGTTATGTTTAAATATCACTCATACAATTTTTTGCTATTAAATGATTTAATTATTTCAATGGTCGTCAAAAGAGATTATATCTTTTAAATTACATTAATTGGATAAATTCATTTCTAAAATATAAATAATGCGTACTAATATGAAAGTAAAGTTATAATTTCACCAATGTTATATATCATATATTCATATGTATACCAGATACCTATTATGAAAATTTGAATAATTTACATTACAAATTCCAATATAGAATAATATGTCGATTCATACGATTATAAATAATATTATATGTATGTATATTATTATAATTTAATTTTGAATAGCAAAAATTAGATTTAAATGTATTTTAATATGATTAAAAAACTATTTATACATAATATATATATATATATAGAAATATATGAAATAATATAAATGTAATATAATATAATAAATAATAATATTAACTATTTATTAAAATCACAAATACAAAACAAAGAAAAAACTGGTTTTTGTCAAGACTAAGAAAACGGTGAAAATTGAATAGGTATCTATATAATAATATAGGTACTATATAATAATGTAGGTAATATATTATACATTGACCATGTAATGTAACACCAACAAGCCACACATGAAGCACTGCAATAAATACTCTAATATAATCCAGTAAAATTATTATGAGCTATAAATTATATTATACAGAAGTCTATAGTATTCTAATTCTACAAGTTAAAAACGTAAAAATCGAAAATATATAAATGACATAATATATTTAAAAACTGTACACACTATACACATATTCACAGTGAGAAGAAAAACTATTTTTATGACCCTTTAACCATTTAAATTTTATATTTTACAATATTAGAAAATAATAGTTGTGAGATATAGTGCATTAAATAAGAATAAAATACATTACATGAATACAATTATTTTAACTTGAAAAACTTTGCAGTTATTAGTTAGAGGATAAAATGAAGATGTAAATATTAATACAGCACAACAGCGATTGTGAGCGAAACCAAATTTTAAAAATGCGATACGCGAACTATATATAGTTGTATACAAATTATAACAGTTTGTTGAGTAGGTATAAACATTTTATGCCAATTAGGAGGCTAATATATAATTACAAATATGATGCACACACATGCATTTATTCTTCGATTATTCATAGTTTTATTTGGTTGGTAGGTATTATTCTGATGATTCATCGTTCATAACAATCAAATGTATTGTGATAAAAGTCAGCAAACTTGTTTTTCAAAAATTAAAAATTAAACAAACAATTGCTAACATAAAGAACAAATGATTACGTTAAATAAATAATACATATAATATAGTGTGAATAAAATTTTAAATGAATAGTACAAAATCGAGTTGCAAGACATTCGAGCCAAAATTTATAAAACAGGTCCAAACTGCACCTTTGCCATACACATTTCAAACCAGACCAGTTGAGAATAAAGAACCATGACTAGTATAATATTTTATCGGCTAACTACAAAAAAAAATATATATACCTATATACTCACTTTATTATAATATATTGCCAATTATTAAAAATAGGACGGATAAAAATAATATTTTAAATATCTAATTATTAGACATATCTTAATATAACCCCAATCTCGTCGTATACATGTAAACTGGAAAATTAATTTTTGAATGTATAATAATAATTTAAACAAATTCAAGTATAAATGGTTGCTCCCAAGTATATGGCAATTATTTATTTTTAAAAGTTAAAAGAGAGATAACGAAAACAGAAATAAACTGATTTCTATGATATATCAAAATATGCAGAATAAAAAAAAATATATATGACAAACAAATATTCTGACCTGCTTAAAAAAATGTATTGAAGAAAATAAATATATGTTAAATTGTTAAAATGAACTACTATAATTTAAACAAAAAATTATATAATATACATTGTCAAGAGTATTTTTGTATTTATTGCAGGTAACTATACCGGTTTTGTTTAAAAAAAACTATCCTCGTAGTTCGTAATAATCCTGATTAAATATAGGTAGCTATTATATGTATATTTGTAATATTTTTATATCAGTATAATATGTATATATTTTGTTAAACATAGGGTCTATGAGTCTAACTTTTCACAAATTATTTGTATTTTTTGTAGATAATACAAAACTAAAGATAGTATATAACCTCATATAGACTTGAATAAATACCTATACGGCTGTACCAGAAGGCAGAAGATTAATCATAAACGGCTTAATCGCTTATTGTGTACCGAAGCGAAGATTAAGATTTTAAACAGTGTACCTTTTCACAAATAACTCATTGCATAAGAGGATTGGAATTGGTGATTATCTGTCCATCATATACATTCATAAATATGACAGTATATTAATTTATAATATATTTCCAACGTAAGTATCGAATAATCTAGAGATTTGATAGAAATTTTGGAAACCGATATGAATTTACCGCAGTAAAGTCTCGAGTAAAGTTTAGTTTAGATTTATTTTCAAATATTTAAAATTTAAGTATAACATTTTTTAAACTATATTTTGTACGATTTTGACAGAAAACTGTAAATAAAAATTACTATTTATGTAAAAATTTTTTATTTTGCATAATCTAGGTATTGTTCTTCATCAATCATCAGATCAGAATTTTTCATCATTATTTTCCTTAAAATGTACTTATTCGTTATTTATGTAGATAAACGGTCCTGAGATAGGATTAAAATGTCTAATATTATAGATACAACTAAGACAATCAATAAATAAACTTTTAATTTTATAAATAAGTCATGAACTTAAAATGTAAAACTCAAATATAACTTTTGGAACACTATTAATTCAAGAAAGAGTATTCAGTAAAAATACAAAATAAATATTTCCATAAATAACTTTATTTAACCTTAATGATTTTTTTGGTCAAATTAGGTTCTTTAAAAAAAAAAATTCGTTACCGGTTTCGATTCCAGTTCTTAAAATTACAGAATAAAGATTTTCGGTAAATATAAAATAGTAAATATCAGTAATCAGAAGTATTCCCGGAATTTCCCAGAAGTTTTTCTAATAGTAAAAAAAAAAAAATACCTAATTAAATAAGTATGATCTTAATACCCAAAATTATAAGAATGAATCATAGATTTTTTAATGATGTTGAAAAAACTTAAATAAGTTAATTATTTCTATAAAATCATTCAAAACAATTTTTTAAAAACCTAGATCGACACGAGTAGTAATAGAATTTGTGATAACATGATAACAATGTATTATAGTTTCATACTCAATTGTCTCTAACAAAAGTAATTTTATTTAATTAACAGTCTTAATTTTCGAAAGATAGCTGTTCACGTGGCCAAGTAATCAAGTTAGTAATTATTTATGTACTAATATCACTATTACATGCTTGTTTATTGAACACAAGACACAATTTTCTATGCTTGAAAAAGATATTGCTATATATAATCACTTGACATTAATCAATCCTAACTATTAGAATCCATTTTCTACAGTTCATAGTTTCATTATTAACTTATCTATAGCTGCGAGACTGTCATTCTTAGAAAATTGTAAGTTTCAATCGTAAAAGTTAAAATTATTGAAAAGTATATATTAATGTATGACAGCAAAATTCTGCCGTAGGTACCTGTGTATTGAGATTTAAATAAAAATTTTAATAGATACCTATACAAATCATAATTTTTGTAAATAAGTAAGACTTAGTTTAATAATTATTTGATATTTTATTATTCTAAATAAAATTTAAATTATCAAATGTTTTGGAAATTTTGGTATAATATCACATACATGCTATAATACCATATAGGTATTATTTTTATAAAAATACAGTATTATAGCATTAATCATACACTATATGTGTATATATAAATAAATAGGAGTACCTATATAATTATTATTTTATTAGTTACCTATTGTCTATAACTAAAAATAAACTATAATTATGAGAAACTTATGACGATGGATCATGATTTAGTATTAACGATAATAAAAATATGATATTAATGGTTAAAGAACGAGCAAATAATAATTTATAATATATTACAATATTTTGATAATTGCGCATGTTTTATTGTTTTCTGGAACTTTAATAGATAATTGAAGTAGAAAATTACAGAACCATGTATGTATTTACAACCAAAGTCAATGAAAAATTATCATTACCTAAATAAATAAAATAGCTAAATAATATTGAAATCGAATAATTCTATTTCGACAAATATTGGTACCGAATCCGGGTTAGGTTTCTAAGAAAATTGAAAAATAGTTCTTGTAAAATTCATATACCTACTATTTTCAAAACGTTCCAGTTCAAATAAGTACCATTTTAATTTAAGTTCAAGCTCGATTTGAAATCTAAATTAATACCAACAAACAATTAAAACATAGATAGTAAATAGTAAATATAACATAGTTGTAATGTATATTGGATTTAAATGTATTGTACTTACTCGGACAATATTTACAAATTATAAATTATTAATGTATCAACATTTTAATATCACAATAGTCCAAATTATAATGGACATATTATCCTTAGTACACACTACATAATATAATAACTTAAAACTACTCGTTCCAATTTCAATTTAAATAAACCAAAATTTTCAAATAATCTTCCAGTTATTAGAAAAAGGGTGTTTCTCATTTTTGAAAAAAAGAAGTTTGTGACACTCTAATGAGTCTAATGTTATACAAGAACTAAGTATTTGAAATATGGCCAGTATATTTAAGTAATTTATCACTTATCTAATAATATTACTTATTTTTAAAAGTTCCAAAAATCAGAATTCGAATAGATTTCGAAAGGAAAAATGGGGTTGATCACTAAGCATTCATGGTGAATCGCCCTGTAAATATCATACAAAGACGGTTGATTACGTTAATATGTAATTACTAATTATATACAGAGTATAACATGAACTTGGTTCGCTATAGGTCAGTAGGACAATGCTGAATTACCAGGAATTGAAATTTAAACTATAGTAGGTAAACCCGACAACGTAGGTATATTCTTTTTATTATTATGTAGTGAATTTTAAATTACAAGTATATTTATTATTAATATTGAATGTTTAAATGAAATAATTTTTTCCGACATTGACAGAAATATAATCAATGTGAAGTATAGTCATGTATAATGTATATAGGAAATAGGAATACCTTTAGAAATACCTTATTACATTATCAGATATATAAAATATGCATTTCAGTGAAATTATATTACTATATTATTCTATCCCCCGATGTAAAATACTTAAATATAAAAAACAATAAAAATAAAATTGATCCAACAAATGTCTTATTAGTGCTTAAATTGTTATAAAGCGATTTTAGATTTGAAACAAAAAAAAACACAAATAATCAGAATCTAGTTAAGATTTTGGCAGTATAATAATATTCTTTAATAATTTATAATAGGTACATATACTGTAGATATAGGTATATTGTAATATTAGGCACTTGTCTATATTCATATCTTATTTTTAATCATTATAAGACATTTATTATCGACACAACATTTATGTTTTATATTGCTATAAAAATAAACAAGAAAATTATAAACGATATTATTGACCTTTTTTAGAATAATAACGAATCAAGATTAATTTTAGAACACTAATGTGTCATTCATTAATGGGATATGCTTAGTTCATCTCTACGTAACATCTTGAAATTAAAAAATAGTTGTAATAATTGATTTTTGAAGGTTTTATATTTATTGTATGTTAAGTGTGGGTGAATAACAATCATGATTTCGAAAACCTTTCGGAACATTCATTGAAGAAAATAAACCACGTAGTGTACACAATACACATGGACATTTGTATAAGATTTACAGAATAAGGTACAATATTTTAAAACGGTCAGTAGGCACCGAAATGTCTGCAGCCCAACGTCCTGCAATCTTCATACCTGCTCGTTGTGTTGCTCCACAACAATAGCCACATGTAATCTAGTCTACTTTTTCTCTCTCACACTTTGGGGTCTAATATAATCCTTGTTTTTTTCTTTTCGGTACTCGTAGTATCATGCTGTGTTTGACATGTAATAAAAGAAAAATGGTCCCAAAACCATGAACAGATGGTTACTTAATGCTCCCGACTATCCACCGGAAGAGTCGGATGAGAAAAAGAGAGAACATCAATTTTGCAGACTTCGTGACCAGTAAACAGACACGGGAATCAAAATAACTGTGGACCGGGATATCTATGACCTACGGTTGACACTTTGTCAAGGGCAGACAAATGAATTTAGGACGTATAAAAAAAATACGTATTTATTACGAATTGAGTGTATTTTTTTTTACTTTACATTCCCATAAAGTATAGAATACGAACACAAATATCTCTATAAGTACAACGTATTTTATATATAAAAGGTACAATACTTAATTCTTTCACGCTTATAATTCACAATATTATTAATAAGAAAACAGAAAAAATATCATAATTTCAGTTTTTTTCAATGAAATATTAATTTTAATAAATACTTGAAACATCAAATTAAATATGATTATTTTAAAACGATTGGTATAGATATATGAATAAAAGCTAACTTATTTTTTAAAAAATTAATGATATTAAATTTTGTCAATTATATTATATAATAATTCTGTAATAATTAAAATAAAATTCTACAGTAATGAATGTATTGATTTTACAATGGGTATTTCGTACATTTTTACAAGCGTTACGAAAAACAAAAAAAAACGTTAAACAAAGTTTACAATATAAGACATAAGTAGCTTGTGCTATACCTAACATGTTTATTTAAAAAACAATCACCCGATAATGAAAAATCGATGATAATAAAAGTTAGGAACCCTCATATTTTAACAAATAGGCCAAACCAAAATGAGTTTAAGGTTACCAAGTGTTATAATGAGATGAAAATGCAAACTAAAACATTTCCATCGATTTTTTTCTGATTACCAGTAAACATAGGTACATAATATATTAAATAAAATGATAAGCCATGTTAAGTCTTATATTGATACATTATTGTGAATACAATATGTAATTATTAGGTATAATTTTAGTGTTTTGATTTCTTTAATTAAAATAAAATTCTTATAAATTTAAAATAGTTACAATTATTTGTTATTTTAATTAACATAATAAATAGAAAAATATTTCTGTACTAATATACAGAATAGAGGAACTACTGGATATATTAAAATTAAATATTATAGAATACCTATAGATATTTAACAAATATAAAAACGCATTTATTCAATTTAAAATGTAGATAGTAAGTTTTTGTTACTTAAGGGTCTGTATTCTGTAAATTACAATACAAAACCCATTAAAAATATTATATCATTATTATGCAATTCATAAATATTTATATATAGGTAATAGGTATTTATTATATATATATTAATAAATATCCAAAAGCAATCAGTAAGATAGGTATGTGTTTTGAGTTTTTTATAGGTATTATATATTTATATAATATATACCTATGTGACTATTCATCTATATTATATATGTTAGTATATTTTTTAATAATTGGGCTAATGGATGTATTGAAAATTATAATACTAAATAATACCTCGATTTTATTGTATAAAAAAAAAAATTATACATTTTATCCTAATAAGTATATCGTTTGGTGTATCTATCGAACATCCGTGGTACGTATATACGAATGAGTATAGATAGAAGATTTAACAATGGCGTGTACCTATCTAATAGTATCTATATGCAAGATAAAAAAAATCTGATATCAACGAAAAATGTATTCCTTATAAAGCTACCTACTTAAGTCTTAAATGTATAAAAGGTAATTTAATATTTAAATATTATTATAGTTATATGTGCCTGAGTGTAGATACTCACCTATTAAATCCGTTGCGAATAAAATTATAATATTGTAACACCACACACTGCGAGATGCACCATGTAAAAACTGCCGTCATTTTATCATTCCGATTTGATCTATAGAATTTCTCGGAACGCTGAAAGGCGATTAAAGCGCTGTCTCAACATTCAACGTTGCGCGTAAAATTTAAAATAACAAATTGTGTTTAAATTTCGCGTTATCATTTGTTGATTGAACGGACTGGGCGCGGCAAGCCGATGATAACAATTAAAGAGAAACAGCGGCCGACGACGTCGGCAGCGGCGCGGCGGCAGTGACGGCATCACAGCAGCTGCACCAGACTGGTAAAAAAAAATATATATAATACGTTTTACCAGCTTACCGCACGTCGTCGTTGTCCGCTATATTACGTTACACACGAAGAGGTGGATGATTTTTTTTCATAAAATATTTATTATTATTATTACTATCATCATTGTGAACACCGTTGTAGGAATGTACGCACACGGTGAATATTATTCTAAACGATTCTTTACATAGTACATAACGCCTAACAACAAAAAATATTATATCCTTATACAGCTTATGCGTATACATACCTATATACGGTTTAATATTATCTATGAGTGTGTTTTGCGTTAAGATAATATATAATATATGTATATATTATAATGTGTACTTACTAATTACTATATTTATAATATAGGTTTGATGTAATGTCATTTTTAGGTTTCTACAGTGGTCTACTGTAGTTACAAGTTCTGATCTATATACAATATTCTGTTTTATTTATCATACGTTATTTTACGTAGGTACCTATTTATAATAAGCTGTATAACTAACATGTCCATCATATATATAAAACTACAACACGAGGCGAAGGTTCCGAAAGATTTCATTGTAAAATCAAGTACAATAGTTGCGGAATTAAGTGTAGTACCTACTCATTATTATAATAATACATGAAGGCAAATAACGGACATTTGTATGTAATATATTATGATCACGATGTGTAATACGTGCCGTGAAAAATAGGTACAGCAAAACAAAATCCAGAGAACAAATGAGAATAAAAAATAGAAATGGTAGAATTTTTTTAGGGCACCTTACCTTTTTAGAATGCAATTTATTGTTGTGTAGAAATGATCCTTTTTAAGACCTAAACGGTAGACATTTGGGCGTCTTTATATACGTAACTACCTACCTAACAAGTAACATAATATATTATATATATGCGAATTAAATGACATGTTTAAAAAAAATTAAAAAATTATTTAAACAACCATATAACTGTTTTTAAATTAAGTTTTATAAAAATAAATTTACGTAGAAATATACCTATAATATTATACCATTTGCCATTTAAATATTTAATAGCTAGTGCCTATTATAGTATTTCACTGTATAATATTATATTCCCGATTATAGGAATAGGATATTATATAAATATTTAATACAACCATATAATGTATACGTATCTTAGTATACGTATACTAATTACTATTTCTGATTTTAGAATGTCTATACAATAACACTCCTACTATAGTATAATAGGCAATAGCGATAGTAATTTAATGTAGGTATAGTTTATAGTTACTAGTTAGGTTTATAGCTACTAATTATTAAAGTGATGTAATAATAATAATTAAAGATCGAAATCTAATAATTATGATTAGATCGAAATTGGATTAAAAATGTTTCGTTTCTTGTGAAGACTAAAGACTAATTTATTGAAACAAGAACAACTTATAGCTGATCCAGCATCAAAGAAAGAACGATAACTCCTCTGCCTGAGTAGATTCATTTATAGACTATTATAAAGCATATAAATATATAATATATATACGTGTATAGTATTATACAATATGTAATATATAGTATTCACTTAACGTTATAAATGATGTTGGACACCTATACCAGATGGGACGTACCACGTTCACGTTGTACTGGTAGTAAATAGGTAAGCGTATATATAAATATGTTCTTGCATATTTTAGTTTTGAAGCAATAAGAATTATAGTGCACACGTCTAAATTATATATTGACATATTGTATCTTATAAAATAAAACGAAACTAGGTAATAGCATAATGTATAAAATATTAAAATAAACAAAATGTTGATATCAAGCACAACATTGATTTGTTTCTTGCACCAATTTATAGTACGTCAAAAAATATTTTCAATTTATTATTATAGCCCATAGAATACCATATCAGTAATTATCAGATAAAATATACATATGGTATAGTGATATATATAAATATTATATAATTATATAATTATAATATAGATACCTACGTATAAAAAACAAGGGGAAAACTGTGATATCCCGAGTAAGTCTCGTTTTAATTTTTACCTTTTTCATTGTCCAAATGCGTTGACAATTTTAATAACAAATTATATTGATTATCTTGATCGTATTTTTGGCCTGTAGGCTGTAACTGTATACCTTATTAAAAGAAACTAATCGGCTAAATGATACAAATCCGATAATTAACTATGATACTATGATAGTTAAAATTTAAAATAATAGTATTATAAACGTAATTTTTATAATACCGAATGCAGCATGGTGGGAAAACTACATTCTATAATTCAAAATCAATAATAACTAAACACGACTACACTACGACTCATTTACAGTAAGTGCGAGTATAATAGTTTCCTGATGAACAATATTTATATGAATAATTTTCAAAAAATTGTCTTAATAAATAACAGTAAACAAAATACAAAAAAATAATAAAATCCAAACAAAAATTATCATTTAGGGTAGGTAATAATCAAATTGATATACCTATTATACCTAGATTATAAATAAACCTAATACTAAATCCGTTAACCGTATATCTATTGAATAGGAGCTAATATTTTTTCTTTATTGGAGTTATTAATAATACTAGGATTGAAAGTTTTTTCAGTATACTATATTTATTATTTAGTACTCAATATCTAAATATTGATGTAAATCAATACTTGAATTATATACACCACAATAAGGAAATTCCGAATTAATCAACATTACTGTATAATAAAATAATTTACCGCAAAAGTACCTATAATTTAAAAATATATATTAATAATATAATAATTAGGTTTATGGTTTTTGGTTTTAAAAATATGTTAAATAGTTGTGTTTTAAGAGGACATGCATATTTGTCTAAAGATTTAATGTTAGTAATTTTCATAACATTTTCAAATTCATTATTGTGTAATGATATTGTTGGTACGAGAGATTTTTGTATTTTATGCTAATCCTACAGTTTTGATATAATTATGATATAATTCAATGTCGATAGTTTATCGACGGTCAAAGTAGGACAAAATTTTATCCAGATAACTATTCTAATAAATATTTATTCGAATGTTTTTTTTTTTAAATTATTCGCATAATTTATAAACATGATTTTTTGAATAATTTGAAAATATTATTATTCGAACCAAAACGTATTCGAATAGTTTTCAAACATAATGCTAATACAAAATACAAATCTATTATACGTAGAATGATTTACATACATTTTAACACTAGTATACGGTATGTGGTATGCTATATATGCGGTTCTTCTATTATGAACCACTCATTATTTCAAAAAATATTAGTGTTTTTGAATTATGTTTGAAATTAGTTGAATAATTTTTTATTCAAATAATCGTGAAATAATCATCTAAATAAAATTGCATTCGAATGACCCCCTACTCCGCCGACGGTATTATCATTTATCATTGTACCAGTACTTAAGAGTAAACCGTTAATAAGAATTATTGCATGATGAAAAAATTAAGTATATAGTTCGATTTATAAAAGTAAAAAAACTGGAGTATATAAGGTCATGTCTAAAGAGTCGAAAATAGTATAAAAAAAACAATAACTATTTATGAACAACTTAATAGGAAAAGATCATGTAGATACGTATAGTAGACCAAAAAAACGGTTATTATTAGTTATTATATCTTAGTCCGTGGTTATTATCTGTATGGGCATACAAGAATACAGTATGGATATTACAGTTAGGTTAGTACTGGTAGTTGGTTATGATGGTATGCCATTACCAATTGACGATTCTAAAATTATTATAGGTAAGATTTTAAATGTGAATTTATTTCACGTAATTACGTCACATTGCATATACTTAATATTTAAATGCGCTTGTAATGTGAAAACAGTTTAATCGATAAGTTGCACGGCATGACGATGGACGAGGAGAAAAAATTATTTGTGACCAAAGAAAATTGAGAATCGTAGTTATCGGTCAGTCGTCACGAGTAATATGAATGGTCATCAATCGCTTTAGGAGAGATTACCACGGTAATTGGTAGTAGCACACTGTGAACTGAACGGGTTTATGCTTTCTTGTCCTTATATGTATAACTTTATTATTAAGATTCATCCATGAACAGCCCAAGAGTTTGCATAGGTTGCTGTATCAAAATTAGTAGCCAGAAATTACTCAAGGAGGTGTTTATATTTTTACACATGATTAAAATATATTGTTAGTATTAAATATTAATCATAGATCATAAAGACATGGATAGGACAATAACGTCCTCAACTCCTCATCACTTTTTAGTTTTTTTGGCCAAGNGGGGGGGGGGGTCCAGGATACGCCACTGGTTGTGTGATAAGGGTTTTGTCCAGTATATATTCGGTAAAATATAAAAAACTACCTAATAGTTATTTTTTGATTTTGAATACTAATTATCATACATAGAGTTAATCCTTCCATCAACCATTCCACAAAAAATTGGTCTAGGTATGCAGCGATTAAAGGCTAACGCGTACTAGTACAATATATAATATATATATTAATATGTGCTATTACAATTCTGTATGCCATATGGGTAAATTTGAATTACTATTTAGTAGAGGTATTACTAAATATTACGATTTAGACAACAAGTGTTTTCAATATTGGTAAATTATTAATGAATTATAATTTATCAGAACTTGCAATGCTGGGTATATATAAAGCATAATTTAGTATTATTCAAATATTAAATACAATGATGGCATATTATAGATACACGTATGACAAACATCTACCAGGGACCAGATCATATTATGTCTAAAGACTAAATGTCAAATATACTATATGTACCTAATAAACTAATAAGTATATTATGTACAAGTATTCAAATTGTAAACCAAATTTTTATACATAATTTATCGTAATGTTTTTGTATAGATAATGTATATATAAAACCAATGTCATAGGTATTAAAAAAAAATAAATAAAAATACTAATACCTACCTACGTAAGTTAAATAATTTTCAGCTAGTGGCCAGGATACATTTTTATTCTAAAATATAATAATAAAAACGTCAAAACAGTAACTTGTACACACGGGCATGTAAACAGAATAGCAATGTAGTTATTGGATACTTATCCTTTACGAATTTTATTAAAATGTGAAAAATCGTTATTCTTTTTTTCAGTTCTATATTTGGGTCAATTTGAATGTTTGAATATCGAAGTTCATTAGAATTTTGCCACTGTGTGTGTCCAAGGAGAGCAAGTAGGTATAATATGTAAGAAATATGTATCCTATATTATGTAGTTACATGCAAGCAATGCTGTTCCGGAGTATTTGAAAACTGTCATCAAATATGCGTTATTCATTCATCGGAGAATGTCTTTTATGTCTTCAAAATTCCAATTTGGGGTATTGTGTTGAGGCTGGCACGAAACGGCCGCCTGCAGACGCGGCTTTGCTACACATAATAATAATAATAATAATAATATATACTATGCCGCGTGTGTGTGTATTATATAATACATATAGGTATATATTATATATGTGTGTATGTATATTTTTATTTTTATATTTATATGTATTATATACTTATACATATCGATCCCGACAGGATATGTTAAGGCATTCTTCGTCATTGTGCTTAGGGGAATACGAATATAAATATGTACGTATATATATAACCTTAGCGTTCACATGACCATTGTGATGAATCCGATCTGCGTGCATGCATTCCATTTGAATAGAATCGGAACGAAAATACCTTTTTTCCCTTTTGTCGCCATCGGCGTCCGAAAGACTCGTACACGACGCGACAATCACGGCGGCGGCAACGGTAGACTGAAGTGTAACTGTGTAAGGGATATATTATATTTTATCCATAATACGAAACAAGTATATCTATAACACATATATTTATACATATTGTACACACATATTATTACACTTATAGGTTATAATATATAATACCTCATCCTATATATGTATAACTCGTACAGTTTTTTTTTTTTTTTGCAAAACCTCCATCATTTTGGATCACCGAATATTCGAATAAGGGTATAACATTATATAGTAGTATAGGTAACGTGCCAATGTCATTCAACATTTTACACCTGTTAAAAGAGTTTGTAAAGGTAGAATATGTATATAACAATATAATATCAATTGTTGGGTACCGCAGTAATAGAAAGTCCCAGAAATCTATCTACCACGGTATATACTATAGTAGATAATCTATTGTAGCATTCCGATTTCCGTCAATATAATATGAAATATTAATATAGGGATTTCCGATTTACTATAATACCTATTACTTATTTGGTTATCTGTATAGGTAATAATATAAATGTGGTAAACGTCAATACGGCATTGCAATTTAAATTGTTAATGTGTATTTCTCAATACAGTAATACCTATGGGATGTATATTTACTATATGGCTGTAGATTACAATAAAGTTTAATAGTATAGCACGCAATTATGTAAAATAGAATTTTAACATTTAATGTAAAATGTTAATAAGCCAACACTGAATGCGGTAGCTAACTTTCTATACTTGACTACAAATACCAATATACAACGTATAAGTATTAAGTATAGTCAATACCTATAAATATACGAAAACATATTATAATCGATATGATGATATGTGATTATGTGAATGCGATATAGGTACCTATCAATATATCATATTCATATATTATGATTTAAAATATCAAAATGCATTAAACATAAGTACATAATATCTAAATATTTAATTTAAATAAAATGCAGTATTGGTATACCAATATATTTGATACATCAAGTAGGTAGGTACATATCATAAATACTGCCCTCTTATTTTGATGAATAATACATCAAAACAAAATATCTCTACTCTAGAAGCCACCAAAGCCCCCCACGTGTTTCTTTTGATATAATAATATAGTAAGGCTGTATGATTTAGTGCTAGTTACGCCACTGTTTTTGAGAACACAAAATGAAAAAAACAAATTAAATGGCAACAGTGCTTTAAAGTTGCAACTTGCAAGTAAAAATCATATGTAATTGTGTACCTACATAAAATATTCACAAGTCACAATCATATATGTTGATTATGAGTTAAGACCATACACAATCATGCCTTACCGGCTTAGCAGGCACAGCTCTTAGCTCAAAATACCAAGATAAAAAAATTAAAAAAAAAATTTAAAAATTCAGTTTTATAATGTTGAGTTAAGATTTTTATATTTGTTAATAATTCTTAAATATAATTTAAATTGTATTTGTAATACCTTATACATATGCACATCAAAAATTATATAGTGACATTAATTAAATACTTTACATATTGTTATATCTATTAACAATCAAATAAACAATTTTATCATAGGTATAAGGTAAGGTATCTAATAACATTTGATTGATTTTACATGAATAGGAAGTGAATAGGTATATTAATTAGCTGGTGGCTAATATTTATGCTTTGTGTCTTGACAAACTTAGTTTTATTTCTTTATATTATTTATCAATATAAAGTATAAAAGCAAAATCAATTACCTATTTTAAAATCTGAATAATTAACTATACAGTAAAGCCAAATGTAAAACTGATGGTAAAAAAATTGTGTAAATAATAACAACTAAAGTATTTAAATTTTTTTAACCTTGGTTTATGCATTCCAATAAAAAAATATGGCACCTTTTCTATTATTCAGCTTTTATTGTATAAAGATTAACTTATATTTTTTGCCCTTGAAATTAAATATCTTTATATTCAACAACATTTTTAAAATACTTAGTAAATTCTATTAAATAGGTAATAGGGATATTACATACCATTTGTACTCATTTTTTATATAATTTATCAATAGCTAATAAACACATAACATATACACATAAATTTAAATTTATAATGATAATTATATAGGTATTAATAAGTATACAAATTAAAAACATATTTTTTTATGAAATAAACACTTTTTATTAATTATTAACTAAATTGTAACATTATTGGACAGTCTTTAGATAGCTATTAAACATTTCAACACTAGTTTTAGCAATATTTATACAAAACTCTGAATCATCTCCTGAAACTAATTTTAAAAGTGATACATAATTGGGTTTTGTTGGATCATATTGTGCTCGGTTTAAATATTTTAAATACTCATGTCTCTGTTTGATTCTAAATAAACGACTGCTCATCACTTGAGGTTCAAGGACAATGCGGTCGTGATTTATATCCATAGTATGATGAATGTAGTTGAATCGTTGTAATAAATGGTTTTTAGACATTGTAAATAATCTAGGATGAATTTGTAATAGCCTTTTCCTTTCACTTTTATTAAAACCCATTTCTTCGACCATTGAAAACATTATTAAATTTACCGATTTTTTTGGCCAAGTAATTAATTTTGGTAATTTAGTAACTATATTACGGATATTATCACCAGTAAGATAGAAGTTTGTTTGAAAAAATCCAATATTGGTATCAATATCAACTGTACTTTGAGATAACCATTTTGGGTGTTTTCGAATTATAGTAGTTATCATTTCTTTATTGAATTTTTTATGCTCTAAATAATTAATTCGGGTTATTAAATCATCCATATGTTCAGAAAATATCATGGGATTTTTTGTGAAAAATTTTCCTAATTCTTCAACTGGTACTCCACAATCATGAATAAATCTTATATATGGTTTCATATCACGTTCAAAATCTAATTTCAATATCATTTCCATTAAATTAGGATTATTGTCAAATTTGTAAATTTCAACACCAAGTTTGACTAACTGTTGTAGTGAATGGGACTCATTAACATATGCAGCCAAATTAAATGTAGGATATAATGCTGGACTAATAGTTGAAAAATTAGTAACGTTGGGTTCCAATGGAATAGCATTATACTCTTTAGGCCATTGAATCGAATTAGATTTAATTGTTTCTAAAGTATTATCAGAGGAACAAAAGCACCTGAAAAATTGTTTTTGTTTAATGGTTTTAGAAGATAATACTCGTTTAAATAATATCATGATGATTCCAATAACAATTAAAAGCGTGTTCAAATCTCGAAGTAAGATAAGTTGATATTTCTACTGTCAATCTGTAAAAAAAAAAAATATTACATATTTCATATAATTTATTTATAAACAAAATATTTAGTAATTTTTTCTAGAAACCCAATATTATTGAAATAATCTTAACGAATAAATCTTTTATTCAAGTTTAAGCACATAAAAATGTTGATATAATGATATTATTGATAAATTGTAAAAATGTAGAGTATATAAATCTGCAAATTGTTTTACTACAACAATACCTAGTAGGTATCTATTAAAGTGTCTATTGAAAAGAGAGCAAAAAGGGTATACCAAGAGTTAGGGTAATGTATATGTTGAACACTAGTTGAAGCAATATTATCTAGATGGATGAAATATATTTAAAGTGTGTTAAATTGTTTTATTAAAAACACAAATTAGGTTATACCAAGTTAAAGTAATACTAAAAATTAAAACTGAGAGCTAAAAAAAATTAGCTAAATACACCATATAACAAAAAATGTGTTTTTTTTTAATAGTCATGTTTTTAATAACATAAGAAAAAGAAATTAGAAATTAATGAAAAATTTAATTAATTTAATTATGAATTAGAATTCTAAGAAGTTTGAAGATAACAACAATTATAAGTTTAAAAAAATCGACTTACTTTTATAACACTTGATTCTAATACTTATAAAAGTATTAAGTGAAGATTATCCATACTTCAAGGTAACCAAATGAAACTGTAAGAAAACAATAACTTGATTAGGAAAAACAGGAAAACAGAAATTATCTATTATGAGTATAATTATGCAATATATGTTTTAAATATGGACAGTAGGATATCCAAATGACCAAATCATTTATATTCAGTTATATATAATCTCTATTTGTAATTTATTTAATCCTCAATTATGCTCTTAAATAATAATTTATGTATTTATAAATAAACATTATATATCATAAGATGAAATTGAGGAATATAATATTTATATAATTTACTAATAAATAATATTATATTTATTTTTGCAAAAATTTATTAAAAATAGTAAATACACTAATTAATATACCTGTTTCCAATGAAGATTTCAGAAATTACAATTACTAAATATATAGTTTTGATTTTAAGTATAATTCAACGAAAAA
Organism: Aphis craccivora; assembly: GCA_009835225.1. NCBI lineage: Eukaryota > Metazoa > Arthropoda > Insecta > Hemiptera > Aphididae > Aphis > Aphis craccivora. Next base: position 5,017 of record VUJU01002250.1, on the reverse strand, counting down.
CTAGTGAAATAAAGTAAAAATATTGAAAAATACTTAAACTTCAATGTTCAAAATCTTAAAAATCTGTATTTTTGAAATGATAACTTTAATAAGTTTATTATTGAATTATCGAAGATTGAGCACGATAAAATATCACGTTATCAATTGAAAAAAGCACGATTTAAGATATCTTAAATCGTGGAAAAAAGGTTTATATCAGTATCCTGGAAGAAAAATATTACATTCGAACGGATAACGACTTGGAATAAATAACTAATTTAGCCACCCAATTTAATTATTATATTTTTATAAATTAAATTTAAAAAAAATTATTTCGTTTAATGACATTAATGTTATATAACTATAAATTATAGTCTATTACCTGTATTATTAATAGTATGAAAAACACTTAATGCTACATACTTAATTATCACTTTTCGTCTTTATTACTCTTTTGATTCTAAATGGAGCGATAAATGTATTAATTTTGAGATGATATGTTTTTTTTTTGTGTGTAAACACCACGGACTAAGATACATAATATTATTGTATCTTAGTCCTCGGTAAACACGATAAATAGTCGATAAAATGTTTCGATTTTTAATTTCAAGGGTATTTTTAGATAGTAAATTTAATTTAATTTGTAAATTAGAAAATTATAAATTTCGAGGACTTCTTTTTATACTTGGAAAAAATAAACAAAAAGTGAAGAAAAACTTTAACTTCAAAAAATTCAATTTTTTTATGTAACTCAAAACACAAATAACCGTAGAATATTGAGACTTTCACCAAATTTTTATATATTATTTTGTATTTACGATAAAAATATTCAAAATATTTTTATTACTTTTGTGAAATTTTTTTAGCAAAATGTGGATTAAAAATTATTTGCTGGGTTGAAATGCTTTAAAATTGAATACAAAGTTTCTCAAAAGTGGTTAATTTCTTGTTAAAAAATATCGATAATCTATAGTCACAGTATAAAATATGATTAACATTATATTTAACATTATGCACAATAGGTACATATTATATACCAGGGATGGCCACTAACCTTAACTTTGAGAGCCGGAAATGTATAAAGTTAATTCATGGTGAGCCACATTGTAAAGCAATGTTTATAAAATGAAGGAATATTTATTTACATTTAATCAAAAGTCTAAGTTTGATTCAAGAGCCGAATGTGGCTCACGAGCCTCGTTGTGGCCATCCCTGTTATATACTTATACATACTACATATTATTACATAGTATATACATCTCATAAACTAAATATAATTCTGAATAGGTATTAAGCCCCTCCTGTGATGTCTCATGTTTTATTATTGTAAAGCTACGGCTAAATACGAATATGTAAGAGACAGGCAGTTCCCTGTGATTACCATCACGTGCACACAAACTCCGAGACTACTCAACAGTTTTGTACATGATGTTAGTAAGTAAGAATAAACTTTTATACATTAATACTTATTTGGATCAATCCAAATTTATTTGTATCCTAAATACCATTTGTGCTCCCGAGCTAAGGTTAAATTATATTCATAAGAAACTAACTTCTTCTCTGAATAAATTATATTTAACTGGTCATCCCCGACCATGTTACACTACAAAGAACTGACTTTCCACAGTAGTTTAAAATAAAATAAACATAAATATTAATATTTATTATTAAAAATATAATATTGTTGACAATAATGATAATTTAAAACAATTTGCCATGCTAGAGATACTCTTACAAGCGACACCTATTTAACAATAAGCATGGTAATATGCACACCAATAACAAAGCACAAATATTCACAATACAACTACTACTTACACATTAACCTAATCTCTATAATGGTGTTAATTATATTTTACACTAGGTTAAGCTTGTGAAAGTAATAATAAATAGATAGAGCAAATAGAAAAACATATTTATTAAATTAAATACAAATATTGATGAAACACTAATTTTGTTCTTAAGAATTGATGTTACACTGTTGATTATGTTAAACATGTACCTAAAAATAACACAAACATAAAACACATAACACATACATTTAACACAAACATTTATAGGATAATGCAATATAGAGATCAGTAGACCACAGTATGGTCAGTACAATTAAGACGACTCACAAAGAAAGTCCCAAATATTAGGGTGACATCCAATTTGAGTGAGCAACGTTAGGTTGCATGGAAGGATTCTAAGTAATTGTTGGTTCGATGAACTTGACCAAAAACACTAAAGAACTGTGGACAAAATTGCAAAAATCAATAATGGTTAATGTAGTCCATCAGGAAACGATTCATTACCTCATTAATTTCAGGAAATCGTTAAGTGTAAATGCGTAATTGACAATCGTATGTAATCCATCTTCCATACAAAAATTAGGGCACCCCGGATGACCCCTTTCAACCGATAGATGAGGCAATGCTAATACCTGAAATGTAAAATATAATTGAAGTACAATAATATTTACTTTTAAAAGAAACTCAAATTTACCATTCTGAAAATACGAGCTGCCACTCATACCTCTTCACCAAGTTCTAGACACCAATCAATTTTCATTGACAATATCTAATAACCGACTATTACATTAAAATAAATATCATTAAATTTATCTGACAGGTATGATCATAACAAAATGAGTTTATAATACCTGAGTATAATGAAACCAACAGCATAGCAAGTTTTTGTTGGGAAGATTTGTAGGACAGCATTCATAAGAGCACGCTCATAATCAGTAACAAAACATAATTTGCATTCTGGGGGTCTCTCAAAATGTGTGCAAGATCGTGTATGTTTAGAGGTAATTGTGGGCGTCTTGATAGTCTCATCCTTTTTGTTCTTGATTATGTCTGGAGGAATGTATAGCTAATGGCAGCCACGGGATGTCTACCAAAAGTATAAAAATTATTACATAATTAGCATAATTTATACATTTCTATTTTAACACAATAATTAGGTTAATTAACTTACCTAATTATTTAGCTATTATAGAGACTTCGAATTGATGGAGTCATGATTGTCCGATCAATAGCTCTATCACTTAGAGCAGGGGTGACAAACCATTTTTGGGTCAAGTGCCAAATTTATCCAATTAAGGTTTAAAAAAATTTTCACGTGCCCAAAGGAAATAACATTTTCCAAGGATAAAAATAGGAATATTATAATTTTTAAACATAATTTATAAATAGTATAATTTTTTATAATTTTAATTTTTCGCGTGCCATTGAAATTTTACCAACGTCCTATCTCTGGCACACGTGCCATAGGTTCGCCGCCCCTGACCTAGAGTGTTGCTCAGGAATGGTACATTTAAATCAATTTCATGTGACTAATGATTGTGTGGAATTACAATCAAAATTTGGTTGTCCATCTTGTTTCTACTGATGGATGCTGAACCATAACATGTAGGACGATTGGGATTTTTTTGTCGCTCACAAATTAAAGTTATTCTATTGACGCGTATTTTTTTTTGATAATATTTATATCCAAAATTATCCACATAAAATTTTGAGTTGAGACGAACGCCAGGGATTGCCCTATATGTTCTTGCTTGTCGTTTTTGTTCTTGTTGTTCTTCATGTTGGGGGAGAATCTGAATGGCAGGATGTTGAACGTAAGTGTGGTCTTGTAGGAAGAGGTTGAGATTTGGAACACCAACTTCTTCATGGTTGGCTGGAATGATGTAGTCATGATCTCTCAATGCCATTTTAACTATTATGCTAAATAAAACTTAAAAATATTAAACAAACAAACAATATATATATAAATATAAAGTTGGTCTGTCTTAAGAAAAACCATTTTTTTTTTTTTTACTTGTAGTTAAATCACTGTGGTTGGTCTTGAGAAAACCGTATTTTTTTTCTCGTAGGTAAATTGCAGGTAAGTAGCAGGTAAATGGCAAATAGGTCAAGCTATAAAATAAATTAAGAAAAAAATATTAGTATCACAGATATGAACACTCCTAAGCCATTGGCTGTGTGGAAGTGTGAGTTCATAAAAATATTTACAATAATAACTAGTAAGTTAAACAATATAAATTATGTGAAAAGCCTTAACAATATAGTAACAACAATATGAACTAATATATATAATAATGTTGGTTAATATATTTTAAAGAATATAAGTAAAAAGATAATGAGCAACAGAGCATGAAAAATAATTTTTGATTTAAAATAATAGAATAATATATTTAATGTTTAATGTAGTTTGGATAAACGTGTGCTAAACTACATAATATGAATAATAATAGTTTGTTTTTAAGATGATGAAGATTATAAAAGCTATGAGGGTTAATTTTAAAATTTAACACCTAATGGGTATTGGAAGTGTCTTATTTATAACATGTAAAATAATATATTATTTATATTGTAAGAATTAGGAAATTATTTACTTTATAAGTATAATGATACATAAGCTGTTAATGTACAAAATATAAATAAATAAATATGTCGAAATTGTTTTACAAAAACATGGTATTTGGGTCTATAGTTATGTCAATGAGTAAAAACTCAAATATAGTACTTATTTCCTAGTAGAAAAAATTATTAGGAGTGCAGATGCTATGAATAAAATATTTAATGTCTAATAAACTAATAAAATATATTTATATTACAAACAATTCATTTAAGAACTTATTATAAAGGTAAAAACTAAAAATTAAAAAATATAAGTTTTACTTACATTAACATGTTGAACCAAGTACTTACCAACTTTCAATCTCCAGGGCTCCAGGCAGGAACGACAAACGTAAAATGACCGTTAAAGTTATTTACTATTTTGAAATTTTAGAGGACGGATAAATAATGTATCTGGTTCTGGTAACTAGGTTGAGAAATTTATATTACTCAAAAATTGTAGTAGAACTATTTACTAAGTCGAATGGTGGTAATAATTTGAATTTTTATATTTACTATTTTTATCACGAGGTCGAACTCTTATCACGATGCTGAACTGTACCCACTACCACGATTTAAGATATATCTTAAATCGTGCCCACTACACATCCCTACCAATCCCTCACAAAGGAATTATTCTGAGTTAAATA
>VUJU01002249.1:0-40072 GCA_009835225.1 Aphis craccivora | reverse complement strand
TTTTTTTTTTTTTAAGTTCAGAGTACTCGGTAAACAGTTTAATATAATATATGCGTATCACGAACGCAGACTGAAGTACGTTTGCCGTAACAGCAATAATAACTATATAATTATTGTTTATAAGTAAAAAAGTTTCAAATATCTGTATGATATAATTGACTTTCCAGAGTTTCTACCCTATTTTGTCCTATCTTATGCATCAAGTTATAATTTGGTTAGGTGAGATGAAAATGATGTAGTTTTACTTGAACGTTTGTACGCCAACCCACTTATGACTGTACCGCTTGATGAAAAAATTTACCAAAACAATATAAGCTGTTTAAATATTATTTATTTGCGAGTGCTTGCGCCATAGCCACGATGACATGATGGTTTTATCGTCTTGAGACGCCGTGAGATGAGAACCATCTGTCCATCTAACCTAAATCGCATAAACCGGCGGCTGTAAATAATGTCCCTAGGGGTGGCCTATAGCAGTAAAAAAAAATGTCAACTTCATCTTTATTGATAATATTACATAATACGGTCATCTAAGCGGTATAATTAGTACCTCCTGGCAATTTTTCGACTTATAAAATCGCGATATCGATATGCGATTGTCTGGACAAGTATTGATGATTAGTCTTGGGTCGTTCTACGCCTGAAGCATGATTATTGTCGTACAATTAAATAGTTGTACGTGAAGCCGCCACTACGCAACTTGGTAACTGCAGTTTTTGGTCGTCACCGAAATTTAAATTGCGATTGGGAAAAATCACGGTCGTATACAGCAGTTATTGATTTTCGTTGTTGATGCCTATAAAATCGATGGCGGCGAAATGACAAAATATACGTTTTCAATACGAGGTCCGGAAGTTGTTTTTGTGAAATAACAAATAATACTATACTATATGATAACAGTAATATAGGGTTATCGTGTACCTATATATTGACGGAGAAAGTATGATCACCAATAACTCTAGCAAAACGTATTTTTGTTTTATACATTCACATGCTGCGGTGAGCCGAAATCAATCTACAGCTTCATACTTACACACCTATTATGACGAATAATAATAATATACATAATATTATAACACAGACGTTCCCATAATACTACTCATAATATTTTATGTTTGATTCGTAGTATATATACGTCTTGTATAAACGATTTCTTTTATTTCAGCTACTTTATTTTTATAATATGTTTTCAACAATCCAGAGCAAACAATAATGGTATACTCTCATCATTGAATTCGACGTCATTATTTAAATGTGCCATAAAATGCAAGAAACATCGTCGAACACCGTATAAACGAAAATGATTACGTTTTGTCACACCGGGCGTAGAATATAATATAAGACACTGTAGTTGGGCTAGGTTATAGGTGTCTCCGGTTGTCTTTAAACTTGAAAGCAGTGATAAATCGTTACATAAGTATGTGGTTTATCCAAAAATGGTCAAGGTTTAGTCCGAACTGAGTTTGCATGAACATTATGGTGTTCACTGTTTGCTTCGTCGATCTTCGCGATATTTTTCGAAACGTGAAATCACCAAAAAATCTATAGTCTGTATAGGTACTAATGTTGTGTTTGAATTAATGTGACGTGTACTTACGTAGGTATAACTGCTCAGTGAAATCGTTTAACATAAAAAAGTGGTTTTTCGGCAATATCATACTTATGAAGTATGATAATATACAATAAAAACGGAATTTAATGAACGATTTTTGTTTCTCCGTAATATGTTCAGAATTTACAGCTATCTATTACACGTAGTGTTTGAAAATTTCATAAAACATAAAAATTTAAAATATTTCAATATTTTAATACAATTTGTTGTTTTTATTTTTCATATAAACTTTATTAAATATTTTTTAAATTGTCAATAAATATACAAATGCTTAAATCATACATTATCACACCGAAATAAATAGTCACATAAGAAATAATTAGATACCTACTTATTAACATATTATTTTAATTATAATTGCATTATTCTTATGTATACTTATATACTATTAACAAAGTAATTTGTTTGTAAACAAATGTATTAATATTATTAATATTAATAATTCGATGTTTCACGTTTTTGTTAAATCACAAAACATATTTCATTTATTATTATTTACACCTAAACACACTATTATATTGTTAATATATCGGTTGACCATTTTACTGAAGTCTGTAGTCCATGAAGATGAATTGCATTATTATAAATAAGATATTTTGATCAATTATAAATAATGCCATAGGAGTATAGGACAATGCGTTTATTTTCGAAAATTTTGATTATTTCTGTTAAAATATTTGAATATCTACTAAGAATACGAAAGGCATACTTACCAATGTGATTGATAAATCAAATAAAAATATTTACCAAAACTAGGTGCATCTGTTATGTACATACATATATAATAAATTATCACGCTGAATTTGATGTATACTAAGTATGTTTTTACGTTGTTTAATTGGTTATTGCCTATTGATGTGATTAATAATTAAAAAAGGCGAAGATATTATAGTTGGTACTCTGCCGTATTACATTAATAACGATAGGATATATTGACCCCGAAAAATAATATTTGTAGGAATCGATTTAATTTAATAGAAGCATATTACATATTATTATTACCATAAATGTTATTAACCAATCAAATCTAATTTTAAGTTTCATTTTAAATATACTATATTTAAAAAATAAAAGCGAACGATATTATTATATTCGTACAGTAATGAATATTATTATTATTAAAATAAATGTAACTTATATTATTAATTATAAATTAAACAATTGAGAATAAAAACACTCGGAATGGAGTAACAATATGTGTTTATTGGAATATCATTTAAATATTTCATATTATGTTTAATAAATGCATAGGTGACCGCTTCAAAAATGTTAGTTCGATAAAAAATAAAAATAAATGTCTATGTAATATTTAACAATGCCTTCGATTATTTTTAATGCTATGAGTAATAACAAGAATGAAACATGTGTTTATCATTGTTTGAAGAAAATTTAAGTCAAGGCAATATCATAGACATATCGAGGCTGCCGTTATCTGGCAAAATTGTATGATTGACGTCTGAACACTGTACTTATAGACGAGTATGGTAATAACAATATTAGATGTAATTAACATAATGATTTTTTCTAAATACGTATACTACCATCATATTGTTACATGACTTACTCATTTTATCATTGACAATTTTCTAGTTCACAGTTGATGGCTAACTCTTAAAAAAAAATAAAAATAGCTTACATATAGGTAAGCGATTTGCTTACCAAATCGTATTATTATATTATTGTATGTATAACATCTTAAAACGATAGTATTCAGATATTTTAATGACTAATTTCATGGAATATTTTTATTCTATAATGTTATGTAGGTTATCGATAATATAAAAACATATAAAATGCAATGCACATAATATTGCGTTTTACTGTTATAGCATAGGTAATATTATGTTTTACATTTATTTATTTTTTTCTACACAAAACAAGCTTATTTTTTTCGGTGTACACGAACCGTTTTTCAAATCTACGTGTTTCTACTCGAATTACTTCCGGTTGAATTTACAGGCAATGTGATAATAGGTACTGTATGGGTGTACTAACTTGATTTTTATCCCGTGTATCCGATTGCGTAACACTGCTGAGTAGTTTTTAAAAATCATTTTTTTGTTTTTGAGGTGGAGAGAAGCCAACATTTTTTTTTGTCTATTCCATCTAAAAAAATATACTGGTGGAGGAAGTCATACATTGCAGGGTTTTTTCAAATAATTAATTAATGATAAATAATATTTATAATATGGTACCTATTAATATTTTTATTATAAATATTAGGTATAATACTTATCAATACTTTGAACTATTAATATTTTAACGACAGATGAGAAATTAATTAGAAAAATAATATTTAAGTTCAATATTTTAACACTTAAAACAAAATATGAATTCTAATATTCAATGAATTAGAAGGTTGCACATGGGGGGGGGATAAATTATAACTTTGTCTTCGATATATAAAATGTGAAGGGTAATCAGTTTTTAATACTACCAGACTATGCAGCACGTGCATGTTATAATCATATTAGGTATCATAAATTGAGATACCGATATATTTTATCATATTATCTGTTCATGAATATTAAATAATACGATTAAAACAATTTTCCAAGTAAGAGAAGAAGAGTAGAAATTTAGAAACTTAATGCGTATCGATGATTTCGAAAAATTATAAATTATGTGTTGGATGAAATTCGAGTAAAAATGGTTACTACGCGTGCTTGATTTATGTTCAAGTTTATGGAAAATTAGCGATATTTTATAACACGCGTTTTAATATAATATACATCATTATTTCTGCTACCTTCCTCAATCTTTTTCTGCACGTTACAGAATATTGTTTATAATTATAATATGTTCAAAACCACTTAGCGCATTAATACATTAATACGTACTGTAAGTCTTATACTACATTGTGGCTATTTGCTATGATATATACTGTCGTATATTTGACGAATTCATAACATACAGTTTTGTGGAAATGTTATGCAATTGCAGATAACACAATACTAAAATATTTAACTTCAATAACATTCAAACATATTATAATAATTATGCATATCTAATTGTATCGTGGACGTACGAGGGAGTAGCAAGTGGTAACGCAATATCGCAGCCAATGTGATGTTTTTATTATTATTATTATTATTATTACTTACACACTGTTGAAATTATCAATTAAAATAGTTTGTATTAAAATATTGATTTCAAAGACCGCATAAATTCTGATTGAACTATATTATTAATATTTTTGTTGTTGTTGTTGTTGTTGTTGCTGTTATTATTATAATTATTATAAACAATCCTTTAGCGAACGTAAAAACATTATTAACAATCGTACCGTGGCGTCATATTTTCTGTCACGTTCTATTTCATCCGAACACTTGGCTGCAGGTTAACTAGATAATTTTCTCGACATTCCATCACACGTGATTATGATATATAATAATAATAATAATATTATTATCGTCCTTGTATAACCACTAGCGCGGTTCCTAATTACTCAGTTTGTGTATGAAAAAGTACCGTTTTTTTATTATTATTATTATTATTATTCAATACTTACTTTAATACGACCCGCAGGTTTTGTAATAAAAATAATAATTACAGTATCGTTGCACACGTGTTTGAGATTAAGAATTATAAATAAGTGGGTATATGGTAGACGTAAATAAATCGTGTGCATTCACCCCACATCAATACTGTTTACAAGCAGCTATCATCATCAACCACTTACGGCATGTTTACGCGGTTTGATTTGTCAATATTCGAAATTTCAAACTATATGTGTACCTACTTATAAGGCTTTAATATTAAAATAATACGTATGATTATGACCTTATGGTTGATCGACAACATTCGTTGCATTGCTAATATACAAAATATTATTTCGATGATTATAACGTTTCACTTGTATAACTCACCGAGCTATAGGCGAATTAAGACACGAGTTCCACCCGTCAATATCATGCTTAGTCGAATAGATTTGTTTACAAATATTATCAAACTAAAATTTTCGTAATTTTTTCTTACCGGAATTATAGATTCAGAGGCGTTTTTTAGAGTTCATCTCGGGAGAAAGTGACGACAATAAATAACAATTCCTCCCCTCTCCAAAAATAAATATATGTATATTTAGATACATGGTAAAAAAAAATACAAACGTATTTACAACACAACTCCGTAGGTAATAATTTATTTGGATAGCGCACAAGAAGCGTTTGAATCGTGTTTTACTGTGCAACGGATTAAGGAATCGTTTAAAAAGATCATTTACACATCTCATACATCACTGACCCAACAATAAACACCTGCATTGGCAATGCAATGACTGATGGCAGGTGTCTTAATATGAAAAAAAAGCATCGGTATTTATTTACTAATTAAATGTAGAGTCTTATAACAACGTAAAATATGATTTGTAAAAACATGGAAGGGACTGTCCCTATCGCCCCCACGAAATTATTTTATTTTACATAAATTGACTATTGTGAAAATAAATTATTGCTAAAATAATTAATTTGCACGGTACTTGCAATAATTATGGGCAATATTGTAGCTGTGTTAAATATTATAATATATTTCATACATGGAATTACTATAATAATTCTTTTTTTATAATTTATCTTATACTTAAAAAAAAAAAACCAAATAAAATAATAATACGTATTACATATTATGCATAAAATATGCATATAATACTCGTATTCATATTATTTATATAGATTATAAGTATCATATTTTTAAAACAAAAATGAAATAATAATAATAAAATAAAAACCAGCCATTACCTAATTGGAAAATATCTCCGAATAGCATTATGCATTGTTAACACGGACCAATATGCAGTCTAGCTAAATAAAAAAATTAATTTCAATAGATATAATTCTATTGGATGAACATTAATATATTTGCGATTTCTATTTGTTTATAAATGAGAAGCCGTGGGGAACTTTTGCAACAGAAGTGTTGTATTATTGTGAACTGTGATAAAAAAAAAAAAAAAATGCATTCAATAACGAGTCGCGCAACACTGTCGTATAGACTATGACAATTTATCTTGTAACAGTTTTCAATAACGCGTACCTGTATATAAATGCGTTTATGCAATGTTTATTAAGTTTTGGTTAGTAAGAACCATTAAAAATTAAAATATTAAAAAGCTTATTGATGTAGAAATATTTTCATATTTCTCGTTCGAGTGTGTTTTGTAAGTCGGATTTAAAATCATCTTCTCCGGCATACATATATAATATTTTGGTATAAGAAGAAGAATATTTATAATAATATCCCATATATTTTGTTCATATTTGGTTTTTCCTTAAACAATATTATGGGTAGTTGATATTTATTTTGAAAATTCTTCAATGTAATAAAGTACCTATATAAAATGAACCACTTTCCCTCTAGTAAAATTAAATTTGCTCTTTGAGGAAACCCACGCCGCATTACACGAGTAATGTTATAATATTCAATAGGTATAATCTGCTTACTGCGCTTTACTTGAATAATAAAACATATAATAATATAATGTTGTTGGCATATACTCGTATACATGGTATGATGTTTTCCTCTTTTATAACATACTATTATACATTCATCCATTGTACAAATATTTATTTATTAATATTAGCTACCTATACAATATTAGAAAATGAATTTTCTGCCGATAGTAATATTAACATATATTATTATTGAATAACGTTGGTTATCTTATTTTCCAGGTGACAAAATGTCGACCGAAGGTGTAAGCAAGTGGTACAGCGGTCGTTCAGTGTTTATCACTGGAGGTACCGGCTACATGGGAAAGGTGCTTATTGAAAAGCTGCTAAGAGATTGCGGCGACATCAAGTTCATTTATGTACTGTGTCGATCGAAGCGAGGTTTCAGCCCGGCCGCCAGGATAGAGCAAATAAGGAAATTAGCAGTTGAGTGATAATCTTAATACGTTATTAATTTTGTGAAGAATAAATTTAATAATATTATGTTCGGAAGGAGTAAAAAATAGAAAAAAAATTCTGAGAAATTGTTTAAACCTACAAGGTATTTAAGTGCAGTGGCATAGTGCATAATATATTATGATAATCTAATAAATAATATTATAATATTTGTATCACTCTATCAATAACAATATAATATTTAAAGTATACTTCCATTTCAATGATTAAACGTCATCCCAAATCTGATTTTTTATATCAATCAATTTAAATATGAGCAATAAATTTACTTGTTCGCATTTTCTATGTACCTATTTAAATTTTAATTAATTTTAGTGGTAACTACCTATTATTAAATTTGTTTATTTTACATATTATTGTTGTGGTCATTTGGTTGTTTTCTGTATTTGGTGCTGTCCTTATTAGCATATTTGGAAGCTTTTAACTTAATTAAATAATTTAATGGTATCTAGTAAAATATTTGTTAAATTTAAAAATTATATTTTTGATCAATTTTGGTTAACAGTGTGTACAAATATATTTTCCAAAAAAACTGTAAATAAATTAAATGACATTGTTATATTGCTCTAAATCTAAAACTATGGTTTGTTAAGTTCGTTTATTATTGTTATCATAATGTTATTATTTATTTATCATAAATTCCAAATTTGTTTTTAATAATCGTAGGCATTACTTATTATATTTACTGTCTTACAGTATTTATATGTATATTAGTAATCGTATAATATTAATTACTTTATTGATATAAATAGTATAGTCAAGTCATTTGAGTTAAATTAATTTACTATGCTTTTATAGTAGGTAAATTTTTTATTGAAAATCTAATTCTCTACGTTAATTACTTTTGTGTTAATCGAATTATGTAGTAATGTATGGTATTCATAAACTATATAATACGTAATGGTTTAATTTTGAGGTATAGTAGTCAGTAGGCATAATACGAGTATATTAGGTATATAAATGACTAAAAAAAAACATTTCTTTATTGTTGGCGTGGCCAAGGCTGTGATCTGTATATCTTTTAGCTAGATAGGATGAGGCGTCTATATAATAGTTGTTGTTGCCTAATAAATTAAATTATAATTTCTATATAATTTTTACTAAGCTGTTATTCATGAGCAAGAGATCGTCACATAAATGTACGTCTGTGACTGGTGGTCCATATCTCGGGACCATTCTCACAGGTATAAATGTAATAGTATAATATTTTATTATGTCCTTCGGCGCGTGTATAGTTGTTATTATTTAGAATTCGATAAGATGTTTACGTACACTGCGTGTATCAGGTACCTGTTATACCAAAAACGGTACCTATAATAATAACGAAGAACACCATAATTAATTATAATATTTATCGTTTTCTTAAGGTCGTTGATCGTACAGCGAGATGTGTTTATGCACGACTATACGACTGTCGTAACATAATATTATCATAGGTAGTTATGTGTACACTATACGTTTATATTGTAACACTTAAGTTAGGTATAATTGATTATAAAAGTGTCGAAAGTAAAAGTGACTATAATATTTGTATACAATAACATCTAAAAGTGCAGAAGAAATTGTTGTTTATAACGACGTTCAATAATTAGTTATAGGGATCAGCGAAATAAGGTCATTATAGAAACATAATTTATAACGGCTATCAAGTATAACAGCGTTGATAATATAAGGGTATTATAGTCATTGGAAAAAAGTATATATTATTATATATGTAGGTCAATGAGCCCGAATGAACATAAGCAAATGTTCATTTTACTTTATTGGACGCATTTATACGTTGTGACTGTAGGCAGGAGACACATTATATCATCTCTAAAAAATAAAAAAAATATACAAACTGCACTCATGCATTACAATCACCTAAGATATGCACTAAAATATTTTTTTAGTGGTTTAATGAATTAATATTAAAATATGTAATAGTATAAGTCTAAAATAAGAACAACATTAATAAGCCATAACCAATACCTATAAATCGGCAAGTGTGTGAACTCAGACATTCAACCGATTTACTAACCACTTCAGGTTGGTCATTGCAGTTAAAGAGTATAATAAGTGGAAAAAGTAACACAAACAAATAAATATACTTCAAAAAGTAAAAAAAATTATCGAAATAAACAACACAAAGATTTCGTTTTGTCGTGGAATGAAACACATTTTTTTTCTAAGTGGCCTTTTTTTTTTTACAAATATGTATTTGTATGATTTTATTTTTTTTTCCCAAAGGTGTTCGACCGCTTGCGCATCGAGTGTCCGGAAAAACTGAAGAAAATCAAAGCTATGGAAGGTGATCTGGGCCAACCCGGGCTTGGGCTGAGTGACGAAAACAAGTCGATACTTTTCAACGAAGTGTCAATCGTTTTTAACGGTGCGGCGTCGTTACGCTTGGAATCCGGTCTGAAGGATGCGATAAGACATAACACAACTGGAACGAAACACGTGTTGGACTTGGCAGTTGAAATGAAAAATTTGGCGGTAACTTAAATATTATTATTATTATTATTATTATATCAGGGCACAGTTGTTTTCGGTTCTAACGACGTGTACATATTATTATATAGTGTACAATGTAATTTAATACCAATAATATTGTTGTCAGTGATGTACCTATATATTAAATACATAATATTTGTGCATGGAGAGTCTGTAAATACCACACTATTGGGTTTCTTTAAAAAAAACCGCCATAATACTGTGCAAAAAAAAAAAAAAAAAGTAGAATGGAGCATCGTTAATTAATCGAGCATACTGCAGTTTGACGCGATTGTCGATTTGCGTCGGTGAAGCGGCGAAATTTGATTTCTACAAAGACGGGTTTCATTTGTTTTTTTTTCTTCATAATATACGACAATATTAAAAACGATATGGTTGTTTCAGTCGTTCGTCCATTTGTCTACGGCTTTCTGCCATTGCGAGTTTGACACACTCGACGAAACGATTTATCCATCGCCGGCCAATCCGGAGGATGTCATGCGCGCTGTTGAATGGATGGACGATCATACGCTTGAAATCATCACTCCTAGGTAATTATAATTCAAGTGTGGATGGAGATATTGATAACTTTAAACTGTTTTGAGTTGAGTCGATATTAATAATAATTAAAAACAAGTTTATAGTTGATGGTATGCTATGATTAAAATATAGTTAAAATAATAAATACAATACATTTCACTAGATGAAAACAATTTCAGAAATAATAATAAAAAAAATTCAAAAAACTTACTTATGTTATTATTTATACTGTTATGACGAAAATATTTAATAATTGGTTCTTTAGATTAAATAATTTTATCTAAATATGTAGCACAACGTGCTTTTTATAATAATGACGTGTTGTTATAATTATTCTTTAATACTTTTAAAGTATCAAAAATAAGTAATTTTTATTAAACAATTATTTTTTCCAACGGCAACAACAAAAAGTAAATAATTTAAGAATTGCATACTTAATTTCCTATTTATAAATGTTAATTATTATTAGTAAATTATATATATTATTATATAATTATAAATTATTATTATAATATTTATTTTTCGATAATTTAAAAATAATCAAAATTTATATTTGATCGAAAGTAACTATTTATTTATCAATTCAATATAAATAAAATCAAGTTATTAAATACAAATTAAATTTAAACGAAAGAAAGTTAGCTTAAATTTAATATCTCGTACGTGTCTAACGTTAGCAAGATGATAATATTATTTAAATTATTATGTTCATGAATAGAACTGTCATTTTTATTTATCGGACTTACAGTTTTCAAGATCACATAAGTGTCTAGACTGACTACCACCGTATTGTGCCTTTATTATATGATCAGTAAACAATTTATAAATTGCAATAATTTATTAACATTGAATTTATATAATAATACAAATTATTGTATTAATATATTTATAATTTTTTTGAACAGTTCCTAACGTGTTTAACACGTTTTTGTCTATTAGTGTCTATCTTTGATTAATAAATAATTCCACCGTTGTACACTCCGGTAAGGTGTTAAATTTTGTTTATCATATAAATTTAAAATATTTTAAATAAATACTGTTGAAAATTAAAGAAATTTTTACTTTCTTATCTGTAATGTATTAAGTATTTATTTATTTTTGTTGCATGGAAATTTATAACACAGCGTCAATAGTAGTTAATCCGTATACGAAAGTACATTATATTATTATGCATTGAACGAAAATTAGTTTGTTGAATTAAATAATAATAAAATACGATTTTTACAAGCAAAATAAAAAAACAAAGTATCGAGGATTGCGAATCAGTGTATAAGCATAAGTCAATATTGTTAAAATATGAACTTTAAAGATACTCATAAAAAAAAATTATGATGATCCAAAAACTTGCCAGTTTTGCTGAGAGTCTATTAAATTAAATTTTAATAATATGCATTAACCTTATTTAATGGAATATTGAGAAGAAATGATTTAATAGACTAGCTCAATATATTTTTTCTCCACATTGCATCATGATTGATGATATCTTTAAATTTAAAAGTAGGTACGCATAAACACCTAACTTCCGGAAGTGATTTTTTTTTTCGGAAACTATAAATGACAATATATATTCATAAGTTCAGAGAATATAATTGGTTATTAATTATTTATTTTTTTCGCCACAGGGCGAACCGGTTAGTCTTAGTATACCGCGGTCCAGTGGTGTTAGAGAAAATAAAAACAACTTAATAAATGCAATTTTTCGAACAAAGTAATTAATTCGATGAATCCGTTTGAACATAGTGTAGCATAATAAGCACCTCATGGTATTCAACTATCATAAATAAATTGATTTCAGATTGCTTGGGCCACATCCTAATTGCTACACGTATTCTAAAAGGTTGGCGGAATCATTGGTCAGCCAATACGCTAATCGGATTCCAATATCTGTGGCCCGACCGTCGATTGGTAAGTTTAAATCGATATCATATTGTCCATATATTCACCTATAGCCTATTCATACATAACACGCGCATTGTACGCGCTTACGCTAAAATCTGCAACAGCCGCGGAGGACGACTTGTATAAGTTGTATACGACTTGTCTACGGACTGCAGATACAGCCTTGTAATTACCATAATTAGTTCGGATAACATAATTTTTCGAATTTTTTTCCTTTTCGATGTAGTAACGCCTTCGTTCAAGGAGCCCGTTCCCGGATGGGTGGACAGCTTGAATGGACCGGTAGGAGTCATCGTGGCTGCCGGAAAAGGTGTGATCCGATCCGTGTTGTGCAGTCCGGATTACGAAGCGGAAGTAGTGCCCGTAGATATTGCGATTAACGCTCTGATTCTGATTGCTTGGAAGAGAACAACGATCAAGTAAATATTATAACATTATACTAAACTGCTACTATTCTGTTTATTTGGTGTGTGAAAAATGAATATCATCATATATTATATGTACATGACATAATGTATTATAATAAATCAACTAGCTAACGATGTGAACATTTTGATCACTGGAAGAGCCCCCTAAGCACCGAACAAGTGGAAATACACATACTTTAGTTTAGGTGGCCAGTCCATCTGGTATCCTAAATCAAAAATTTTTTTTTTTAAAAATTAGTAAGAGTTTTCAACTAAAAATCTTAACCCTGAAAGTAACGTTTTATTTTTCGACATGCTGTACCGATGATATCCAGCTGATGCTCGTTTTTCTATTGTATTTTGAAATTAGGTCTTCATGTACATTATACAAATATACTCGATAAGCAACAATATTTGTAACCATAACAGTTAAAATACCCGATAATACTTCAGTATTAAGTCAAATAAACGAATTAGAGATGTAAGCATGGTAAATTTTTATACTTAAATATATTTTATAATAATTATTCATAATTATTAGATAATCAAAATACATAAAACGTCAATCTAGCATCCCAAAAAATAAAAACATAAAATTCGGAATTCAGGGTTACGATTTATGTAAAAATGTCGAATCTTCAGTTACCAATAAAGTACTCATTTTCAAAGTATGTTTGATTTCAACATTTTTAATTTAATGGACTTCATAGGATTTTCCTTTATTTCTGTAACTATATGCCTTCCACAACAATATAGCCGATATTATTATTAAAATGGTTGGTGTGCAATATTAATTTTTAATCAATAATTTGATTGCAATGTATACAGTATTATAGTTGTAGGTATACAATAAAATGAAACATTTTTTAATCTAAAAATTTAATAAAATTTTAATTTATAGGCATATATTGTAATGAATTCTTAATGCAGTTTGTTTGATTTGTCGCATAAAAAAATGTATTTATAGTTTTTAATTGTTAATGTTGATTGATTGACTGTTTTATTTAAAATCGTGTGTCATCTTTGGAGATATTATTTAGAATGCACTAGAGTTTAGAAATATATGAGCTTTTGTACATGTACCTATTCATTGAGATATAAAACATATGTAATTTACGTTAACGTAAATAATTTATATTTTAATATATTTTTTCATCATTTTATTAATTTAATAATGTTTGGTACAATATCAACATAATGAATATCGATAATAAAAAATTCTCAATCAAAAAATTAATTATTATAAAAACGAAAAAAAAATAACGTAGTAGACCTATTAATTATTATAATTTATAGCCTATTCCATAACGCATTATTGCTATCGTTGTTTAGACAAAATATATTTCGAATTCGAGTACGAGCTATTATTGTAACGATATATTCACCTTTGGAGGATTGGTTTTGTGCATATGATTCGAGTTTAAACTGTTTAAAGCCTCTATACACGATAATTGGTCACTATTGGTATATTTTATTTTTATTCAAATACTATAGAACTATTTAATTGAAAAAAAAAATTGAATAACATTAATGACGAATATAGTAATATTTCATCACCGAATCGTTATAGTGTTGATGAAATGGACGATCCGGTGCCGTGTTACAATATATCCAAAGGAGACATTGTTCATCTGACTTGGGGTGAAGTGTTGGCCAAAGGAAAACGGTACGCATATGAATATCCATTCGATGCCGGTCTGTGGTACCCTAACGGATCAATGAGGACCAACAAACTGATGCACTATTTCGTAGTGTTTTGGCTGCAGGTCGTGCCGGCCTACTTGATCGACGGCATCATGGTGTTGGCCAGGCAAAAGACATTGTAAGTCAATATTATAACACATGAAATCCGATACTGTCCGTTTTTAGGAGATTGAAAATCGGCGATTTTCTGAACGCGTACATGCGACTCGCAGTATGAAAGTTATTATTATAATGTGTGTGACTGTGCGTAAACTAAAAAGCGGAGCACTACCGCAAGTACACATACACGCAAACAGGCTGTTACACGAATATTAATGATGTTGTTAAAAGACAAAAGTAACAATCTCTATTGCAAATAAGTATTAACTAAATTATTAAGCCGATACAAATTTGAATTTGTAATAAATAAATTTAAAAATCTATAACTTTTAAGAGCTCAAGAGTTTAGTTTTAAAAATATAGGAGTTTAATTTTCAAGCCAACTCCATGATGAATTCAAATTTAGAAGTTTGGAGTTTTATTAAGTGACTAGAACAGTCGATTTAATTTATTGCCATAAACTAAATCTATTTCGATAATATACGCAGATGAGTATGAATCCTTTTGGCTTTAATATAACAATATTACTTTATCGTCGAATCAACATATACACTTTATATGCATATGGTTAAGTGCTTATAATGCAAAGGATAAACTGAATAATTTTTTAGTAAACCCGTTTTTAATTAACCTTAAGTAATACCCAGTAAAATCTATACCACTTACTTTGTTAATGTTATAAACCACATTAACATCACGTGTATTGCATATTTTATAGCATGGTACGAGTTCAGAAGAGGATAGCGGTCGGTATGGAAGTGTTGCAGTACTTTACAATGCGTGGTTGGAACTTCAAAATCGAAAACACTAAAGCACTAATAAACGGTCTGAATGAAGAGGATATGAAAAAATTCTTCATTCAAAATACCGAGGTTGACATTGAAAAGTATATGATCCAAGTTTTATTGGGTGCTCGTCAATATTGCATGAAAGAGCCTTTGGCAAATCTGGACCGGGCGAGGTTCCATTTGAAACTGTGAGTTATATTACCTATGTATAATTATATTACTATAAACATCCGATAATAATTATTTTAATAAATAACACTCATTATTTCAAAGAATTATAAACGTTTATACAAAAATATTTTTGATCACATAATTTTGAGTCGTAAAGCGTAATAGAAGAACAGTTTAAATTATTTTTTAATATTTTTTTATTGTCATCGTTTCTTTAATATTTATTTAACTAATTATTCTTAATGAAAAAATTACATTATAAATTACTCACTCCAAAACAAGATTATTTTAACAAGTAGTCTAGGAATGGAGTATTAGAGAGGTACATGGTCAAAATGTGTGTCCAGTACTCCATTCCTCTATTATTAAATACTCGTAACTTATAATAAGTTATTCGTTCAAAATTTAATTTTTATACGTCGTATTAATTCAAAAAATGGTTATGATAACAAATATTAAAATACAAATGTTCTTAAAAATATTATTATGTACAACGAATTAAAGTTTATAATTTTGCTATAATGAGTTTTTGTAGTTAAATTAATACGGATCGCTATTAAAAAGTACGTCTATAATAATTATAGGCGTATGTAGTTAATAAAAATAACATACTGTACATTAAAACATTAAGAAATGCACTTTAATGGTCGATTAATATCTACCTACAACGATTATATAATATACAACGAACGGTTAATTGTGATATAATGTACTAATTATATAATATATATGTTTATTTACCATACGTCCAATACTGTATAAAAATAAGAAAATCATTCCAAATAAAAAGTTCTCACGAAAACCAAATAGGTACTCGTATTTCAATTTTCGTTTAATTTAATTACACTTAAAACATAGGTACATTTTACTAATTATTTGAATTATTTATAAATTTTAATGATATTAAAAATAAAAAAAAACTGTGTACATAACTGTGTGGCCATAACAATGTTCGAAAAATATATTACACATAACTTCCGTTGCGGTTGAAAATAAAATTACAAATTATCCATCAGTGTGACTGTTATATGCAATAAAAAAAACATTCATTCTTCCTTATATGTTATGGTTTGTTCTTTCATAAGTTATCTATACACTTACATGGCCGTTTATTATCAAATAGGGTCGATCGTTAAACTTAAAAAACGTATTATAATGATTTTAAAAATATTATTTTTTGTTCGGTGTGATTATCCCAATGATTTTCTTATTGGGTGCCATAGCACACTGGTATGTTTTGAGCATTATTTTGGTGTGTCACGAGATTTAACATTTTTTCGAAAAATTAAATAACAACTGACAAAAAATATTAGATAATAAAATAGTAATTATTTTTTAAATATAAATTTATATTTTTTTTTTTTTTTTTGAGTAAGTATCAGATTCTTTAACTTTTGAGTTTTAATTTTTGATTATTCTCAATAAGTAGTATGAATACAGCTATAAATTGTATTATAATGTACAAATATTTTTCATCATTTTCAAAACATTTTACTTTATTTTTAACCATATATACGGATATCTGTCCGCTCATTAACAATTTGTAAAATTTGTAATAAATACAATAATAACAAAAAAAAAAAATTAACTACTTTTAAAATAAAATAATCTTAATTGAACAATTTAATAATTATGTGATGTAGAAAAATGAGGAAAACGTAATTAAATATAAAACATACTATAATGCTTTTTATTTAAAAGAATTTTTTTTTATTAAATTGGGTGGTGATAAATAATAAAATATTTTTTTTATTTCTGGGATATATATACCTATCTATGCATAAAAAGCAGATAATAATAGAGACTATGTTTTTTACTATTTTAGTTAATAGCATTTTTTTAAACGTTGGGTGAATATATTGCATTAAATTCTTTGGCTTTAACATCTGGTAAAATCAAATGATAATATTAATATTATCCAGCAGCCACGGAGATATAGTTTTATATAATGTATTTGTATTCATTTTTATCTAAAACCTAATTAATTTAATATTTTATAAAATTAGTTAATTAGCATAATAATATTAATAAAAAATAAGTAATTCATGATATTTATAAGATTTATTTTAAGGACTCTAATTATTGTAGTCTTATAATATTAGGCATACCTAATACTTATTGCCTAGGTGAACATTCGAGGGGGCCCCGTTTATTTTTATGTTTGAGAAGTTATAAAAATAGTAAGTAGGTCGTAGCCCGTAGGTACTTAATATAATTGCAATATTTTTTATAAGTATTAATTTTTGAAAATATAAGTACTTACTACCTGTATGTAAGTTATATCAAACAGTCAGTAATGTTATTTGGTACTGCTGTTATAACTAAACAATAAAAAATAAAATAACTAATAAGTCGTTTACACAACTTTTCGAGTTTAGTATATAATTGAACACGTTGTTTTTTTTTTTTTTTTGAAAACCTCAATAGATAATTAATCGATTTACTCGACCCTGAGATAGGTATAATTAAATATTTAGCAACTAGAACTGGCTAGATCTGAGAGTGTGAAAATATTTGGTGCTATTCGTAAGAATGACAACCCCCATAAATATTAAACATTTAAACATATTATCGCATTCTATTTTGTCAAAGTTTATACTTTATATTGTTTGTTTAATTGGTAAAGAGTTACGTGTTTGTAAAGCACATAAATTATATTATGTTCTGTTGTACCTACTTACCGGTAATAGCTTCTTTGACTTGCAGGTGAAAATAATTTTAAAATCTATCGGTATATTTTGTAAAGCTGATTGTGCAACATCGGTAACCGTAATAGCGGCTGTTAACATATATATACGTCAGTTTATTCTAGATCACGACTGCAGCTGATCTCAATTAGAGTGACTTACGGAGAAAATTGTTTATAGATAGTCTACATTGGACGTCAACACTAAACAATAATAATAAAAAAAAAAATACAACGTACTCGCGTACCTATATAAAAATTAAAAATAGTGTCCCATTTCTGAGATAAAACCATAAAATTCCTATATTTTTTTTTACGTTCAATCGCAACTGCCTATGTTACTAGATACCTGTGCGCTATAACAATAATAATAAAAAAACGTTTCATATTTGCAGGCTATATTGGTTGAATTTGGCCACACAACTGTTGTTCGGATTTTTCCTCTTGTGGGTGTTTGTTCGTGCGTTCGATTCTTTCAAGTTTTTGCTGGACTCAAGTACGAGTTCGTTCACAAACGTGCCGATCATTGGGTCGTTAATACCAAAGTGATGTACACCGAACAATCAAAATATTAATATCACTTGATCGCAATTTTGTTATTGTGTATAGATTGCATGCATAATAATTCACACACAATCATTATATATTTTTTTATTGTACACGACATATTTTATTACTGCGGTAGAGATGATCATTTATATTTTATAGATATTATATTATATTATGTACGCGGATTGTGTGGCTGATACGACAAGTCATGATTATTTTTTTAGTTTGTTATTTTCTTCGTGTGGTTTTTTTTTTATTTTTTATTTTAGTTTTAGTAGTTTAATATTATAATATATAATATATATTTTTTTATATAACAGTAAATGTAATCGCACTGCAGTTTGAATGCAATTTACAATGATTCATGGGATTTGAGTAATTATTTTACTTATTAGTATTAAAATACAACATAAATAATCTAAAAAAAATTGAATTAGTTTTTATTCATATTGTTTTCGTGTGTACCCTATACTTCCAGTAATCAGTATATACTATGAAAATGTAAATACACATTATAATATAATATATGTTACTTACGCACATTATTTGTGTTGACGGTATTCATATTCTATACCGCGGTGTACTGATGTGTTATAACTTAATATACGTGTTGTAACTTATGATCACATTGTACAGAAATGAATTATAAGGGTTTATTTATAACTCGATCTAAATTGAGCTGTACAAATAATAATCGTTGGTATACGAAATGCTCGCCAATGCGTGGAAATCCAACCTATTAAACAACAATTTTTTTAATTGTTTAATATTATTACGTTTTGGACGATACCGAATAATTTTAATCTCCCGATCGTCAATCATTAATAGGAAGTGATATCAAATAATTATTATTGTATTATCTATTAATTTAATGTCATCACACATAGAATACTAAAAATAACCATCAAAACACATAAAAGGTTTCAATTATTTTTTATTTATAAGGCCGTATTGTTCCATAGCTAGTCGACTTACTGTCTAATAAATAATAATTCCATCACAGTGGTTCGTTAAATAGCACTGAAACTCGTCGTTACGCATGATTAAACGCTGTCACATAGTACATGCGTTTTTATTATTAAAGATGAGTCGATATTTTTCTCGTTGTTTGTATAACATATAGTTAATATATTATTATATTATGATTTATTGTGTACAACATTCTAAAATAATTGCATCTCACAAGTGGTATTTGCTGTTAGTATACTATATAAAGCTTTCTAATTATTGGACTTTGAATGTTTTGAAAAGGATATACATATTGTATTATAATAAAGAATTTTTTTTTTTTTTTGATGTGTTAATTGTTTAGAATTCTGTCTATAATACATACTCGTTGTTATAATGACTACGTTGCGCGGTGGGATAACTAAATTATGTAATGATCTCACAGATCCCACTCTCTCCGAATTCTCAAGGAATGCAAACAAAAAAATTACAAATAGCTAATCATAATGACTAATCAGTGCCGTTTTCAAAAAAAAAGGTACGCTTTTAGATTTAAAATTATTATTCAACATCAAATAAGGAATTTTAATAATCGACTATTTTACCCTTAAATAAAAACAAAAATGAATAGGTAGACAATAATGCTAAAAGTTAATAAATGTTTTTTTTAATTAAAAATTATTTTAGGGAAAAATCACAATTTTCAATAAATATATAATATCTATAGCTTAGCAGAATTGAAACTCAATTGCCAAACATAACATTAAAAATGTATAAAACCATCAAAATTTTGTCATTTACTCGAACGTTAAGTACCTATTTATTAATTTTAATTTAAAAAATCTGTAAAATATAAATAATAAAATGATTTAAATTTTTATCCCTGCATCAAGTAAATTATGTCTCTTGGTCGTTTAAGACAATTTTTTTTTATAATTTAGACGAACATAAATTTGAGTTGAGTATAATTAGTTTGAACAACTTGTGATACAGTGTGTAATATTATGATGATTTGGTGTAATTTGAAGTAGAAGAAAAAGAAAATTTAACAATTTAAAAATATTATTATAATAGATCTACCTATTCATCTTGTCAACACAAACGAATAACGGAAAAAAGTTATTATGTAAGTAATATATAATCAAACTTTTAAGAAGTATTTGACACTAGCATTTAAATACATAAAACACGCCTTTAAAAGTATAACATGTTTTTTAACTTTTGTAACTATTTATTATAATAGGTAAATATACGTATGTTCCAATAGAATCCTGCAAAACGCTTAGAACTAGAGGAATAATAAAACTATAATGTTTTAATAAATGTAAACATTTTTCACAGTTAGTATTTTTCTATAGAATGTACTTACTCGCCGCTTGTTAAATAAACCATACTTATTAAGTAAAATTAAGTAAATCAAGTAAAGTTGACTTTAGCTTAATAATTTGTCTATGATAATCTATGAGTATTATATTATGACGAATACATAGTATTCCCTTTACCTGCCATTATTTCTTAAATTTTTGTTTCAGAGTTTCTACCCTACTCGTAAACAAAAGTTATAATTTGATTTGGTTCAATAAAACTATACATAGTCTTTTTTCATAATAATCAATATATCCCCATACCTTCCACAAATGTAAAAACATTATAAATATATTATATAAAATATATATAGTGCTTGTGTCATCATCATGAAATGGTGTTGTAATGCTGTGAGACGAAAACCATCCGTCTATCTGCAACACATAAAAAATATATGATGTTACTGAAGATAAAATATTATTAAAAAAAATGTAAGCTAAAAATTCGGAATTAACTAAACATTTTACTTATTATTTCGTTTATGTTAAGCATTGTTTGTACCGTTACATCAAAAATGAGGTCGTTTGTTTAGAAAAAATAAATTAATAATTTTTTAAAGCTTACACTGAGCTTTTTCCTAAATGGATTTTCTTTTTATTCTTTTAACGTCAAGAGCATTACGGACGATGAAAAAATGTCACCTTTCATGTACAGATTTCGCACTTTTAGAGGCATATGCAAATAATCGTACAGGATTTTAGGGTGTAGATAAGGACTCTGATATTATGGTCTACACATGTAGCGGGTAAGCTGTGCACAATCTACTTTTATCTGAACAGTACTAATTACAGACATGGTACGCACAACTCCCATGGGAAATATGCGTATGTGTTTATTTTCTTTTCTAATAGTTGATAGCTAAAAAAAAAAAAAAACTCTGTCACCAGTTACTGAATCAACCGAATCATAGTGTCATCGTCACTGTGGAGTGTCGACAACGGGAGACCGCATTGCAGACATATATAGTCACGAGGTCGCAAAAATGATACTAATGGACGTAAGTACGAAAATAATTGAATGTTATAAAAATATAATTATAGTGTTGAACTCGGTGGAAACAACGGGTTAATTGAAATTTTGGCAGAACATTTCTAAAAATATAGAGAAAACTATTCTTCTGTATAGATGGTTTTGAGTGTGAGGTATACCTCGTTCTCACCGTCGTAGATGTGAGATCAATTTTAACTTCATTATTTATTGTATATTAAAAACCAGTCTCAGTGAACATAATAATTGTGCGCCAATATTTTTATTGGTATTTTATGAATTATTTAAATTAATAAATATAAACGATTTTTTTACTGAAAATATTGACGCACATAATAAATTTAAAAAAAAAAATTTTAACAACAATAACTATGCTTTTTTAACGTCACTGATAATTTTTTACGTAATATGATAATATGATAAATTTTTTGGTTTGTAAAAAAATTCTATACAAAATATAATTCTTAATAATTAGATATTTGTAAAAATAACCGTAACAATAATTTGTGTGACTTTGACATACTTGTACCATATTTAGAATTAAATAATATATTGTTTGCTAACTATTAACTTAATTTTTACGTTCTCATAAAAATTCACTAATATTGTGATTATTTTAGTTCTATTTAGTATCAACACTAATAATTCTTAACTTTGTAATATCGTAAACATTTAATTGAAAATATCAGTTTGTAATAACAAAATTTTGTTAAAAAAAAAGGAAAACCAGAAATATTCTACTTTATAGGTAATAAGTTTTGAGTGTAGTGGTGGTCTGCGTTCCTCATTATTGAGTAAGTCACTGCAATGTAGACTTTTTACAAGGTTTTTATTCCACATTCCACCAATCTATTGCTATTACCTATTACTCCACTACAATGTATATTGGAATTGATTAATAAGCCAATATTAATATTACAATGTGAATATATGATATAATTTTAGATTATTGCTATTGATTTGTTTAGCAAGATAATAATAATAGTTCAACATATCGTATAGATAATGATAAAAATGTTTTTTTTTTTGCTTACAAGGTATTGTTTCTTCCCAAATTATAATATATTAAGTTGAAAAAATTCATAACTGAAATATTTATTTTTGTTTTTCAAAAATAATTAATGTAAAAAGTTATGTCTAAAAACAGTATAATACGAAATGTTTAATTTGCAATTACTAAATTAGAATTTTATCAAATATAAACGTACAAGTTTTATGATAAGATATAAAAATTTGTATCTACTTACAAAAAAAAAAAAGATTAGTGTTCTTATTTTATTAGTTCATTCTAATTTTAGATGAGTTTGTGTCCCTGAGTCGTTTTTTAATACACACACAATTGTTCTATTATTACTCATAGAAAATTATATAAATAGAATTATTATTGACAGGCGTAGAAAATATACATTGACCTATTACGGTTCCAAGATCTGACAAATTGTTGACTACTTCGTTTTCTTCATGATCTCATCTTATGGTTTTTTGACTTTCTATGTTTCTCAATATAATAATACAAATAATATATTGTTTGTTATTTTATTTACTTGAAATAGCTGAAAATATATGCACATAAATTATTTTGATTATGTCAAATAAATAATTACTTTAATCAGTCAACTTTTTTTATACAAATAACAATTGTCACAAAACGGCGTATATAAACCACATGTGTTGTTTATAGGTATACTTCACAATTATTATTATCATTATGCTTTATGATTTATAGCTAGAACTTGACTGTTCACTGTTATTATTTTGTATTTTATATTCTTGAACATAATATTTCGATTTAAATTTTAATAATTTTAAGAGCTGCAGTAAAAAAAAAAAATCATGGATTTATGGTGGGTAGGTAGATCATAAATCGTAGTTATGATAATTTCACCCTATCAATAGAATTTATTTTAAAGGATACATGTAACACCAGTATTGATTCTTTATAAATCATCTGAAAATGCCAAGTTATTTGAAGTCAATAAAACTAGTTATGTCCTTATATTATGTTGAAAAAAAAAACAATTTCCTTACTTTTGGATATATATAAGTAACAAGGCTAGAAAAATTAACTAATTATTTTAACTCGTTAAGTTGAAATAAAAAAATTTAAGTTAAGTTTAATGTTTAAAGAGTTTCTTATTTATTTAACTCGTTAAAGTTAAATGTCAATTTGAATAAAAAGTAACTTAAAAATAATTTACTTTTCTTTTTTCATGTAAAATTTATGTATCGTATATTTTTATTAAAGCTTAACAAATGACATAATAAAATGGAAGTCTTGCTATTTTTAAGAAATGTATGTAATGTAATTGTATTAATATTACAGTTAATACTTAGTAAGTACTATTCACATACTTAAATCAGTTCAATTAATTATAAATCTAACGAATCAAATTAATCTATGGAAATTATATTAGGAACTGTAAAAATGTAATTAATCCACGTTTTTTGTTCTAAGTTTTGCATCAACGACCCCAGCAAAACGTTTTGGGATGACCCCAAGATGTACGTAGACGACCCAGGTTTGGACACGTTGCTGTCGCTAACTGCCGAAGAGCTGTTGCCATGCAATGACCAAGATGACGTGACCGTAAGCTGTGATGACTGTGATGAGAGCAACAAAAGACAAAATATGAAGGAAACACAAAAACTGAAACAGCAGGATAAATCAAACGAAGTTAAACATGTGCTGGAGTGCACGTATCCAAATTGTGACAAGACGTATTTGAAACCATCCCACCTCAAGGTGAATTTTCAACGGTTTGTGTTTATATTTGTGTTATACCATGATTTGATACTTTGTAAAATACGATTTTTAAAACATACTATTTTCAACTGGAACATTGACTGAATTAACATCTGCTACCCTAAGAAAAAAAATAATTGACTGATATTGGTGTGAATATTAGTAGATGAAAATATGTAGGAGATACTTTTTATGATAAACTCTTTTTATCTATAAAACAACCATTATTTATTGTTCCAACACACTTTAGTAAATTCATAAATATTTTAATTTTTATAAAAATAATTTATTTAATTATTCAAATACATATTATACCGTATATAGACCTTTTATATTATACATACATGTATAGCGAAACAGTTAAGTAGAATACTACAATAATGTTACAAATTTTAAACATAGACACAATATGAAACACTCCAATAGTTGTGCCAATACTAAATACTGCTTATTGTGGTTACATTATACTATTGGTGTGTGTAGTATAAACCGAACAAATCAGTAGATATGTGCAAATATACGATTCCCTGTACGAAAAAAATATCAAAAAGTTTCTATACGAGTTTAAAGTGGAAGGTGTAAATTTTATTTAATTTCCAATTGTAATTATTGATTGTAAATATATCATAATATGTAAGTTACCGATTCATCATAGTATAGTAAAATACAGCTGAGTACTGTGACTCAGTTTCGGAACACTATAATAACGCTCAAAAACAAACGTAAAAATAAATCTATTAAATTTGTTAGGTTCTTTTTAAGCATAAAGCCATAATACTATTTCACGAATAAATAATACTCTGTAGTCTATACTTTAGATTTAACTCAGTTATAAGTTAATTATTGAAACTGTTTTATTTTAATTGAGTTCCAAACTTCAGTTATTCTATTTATGAATACATACTCGATATACCATACAAATTAATATTAATTTAAATTTGGTTATCTGATTTAAGTTATTAAAATATTAAATTTTGAATGCGTAAGTTTTAATTATTTCATAATATTTGTATAAACTTAAAGTATGCGACAAAAAATTATTGTGAATAAGTTATTTCTATATTTGTTTCATTAAAAAAAAATTAATTTTCGTATTTGAAAGATAAACTATAAAATGATAATACGTATGAACATAAATAGTTTGTGTACGTAATAACAATAATTTACATTGTATAAAAGAAAAATAAATATAAAAGTATAGATAATTAAAAGTAAACAAGTTAGAAAAGCTCACCTTGCGAGCATGCTAAATTCTTAGTTTCTATCACTTTATTAAGTTAACATATATGTTTTATATACACTTGCTCTGTACAAGGCTATAGATATTACAATTATAGTTCATATATATTAATATACCTATAAGTTATTTTCCTAAAAAATATTGTTAATTATTCATAATTACCATTAATTCTTACTATTAAAAATAAGTAAATTAATCAATAAAATAAGTAATATATTTTACCATTGGTAAGTTACCAGTGTCAGTTTGTTCCCATATGAATTAGTATTTCAGAAATTCAATGAAGCACGTATAACTTTTTAATTTTAAGTACCTATTACAATACACGATTATTCATGCGTACAACGTACAAATACCAGATTTAAGGCGAAAATACAATAATATCATGGTTTATAGTAAAAACATTGCAATAATTTTGTTCCACTGATCAAAATATTTTTAACTTTTAAGTCAACCATCAATATATCAAGTACAATAACATTCTGCGAAGTGATTGAAAAATAAGAGTTCTTACTAATAATATAATATTATCATCTTTCGTTTCAGTGCGAGTTTCTAACATGTTGTATTTCGGCGTTATGTATAGGCAATATAGGTACATTACTGCACTGAGGAACGAGATTTTAAAATGTTTAACGGACATAAATTTAATGAAGTGCTCTTTTAAGTTACACCTTCAATAAACTCATCTTGTACACGTGACTTTATATTTTGAATATTTAAAAGGGTATAAGACTAGGCGAGAATACGAAATAATTATATTTTTTTTTAACCGAGTTAAATTATTTAATCGATAGAAGAAAATATGTTATAATATAACGTTGAACACGAGCAACTACAGCAATAATACAAGTCATAAACTATTACTTGTGGTGTATACGTATAAGGTAATAATACGTCAAATGGTTTCGTTGTTTATTATTGTTGATATTTATTTTTTTAATCTTTTCCGTAGTGAACCGCAGCAATGATTGTAATTTATTTTTATATCCATAATATATTTTGTTCGTTTTCCCTAGTTCATTGGTTTGTGTTGTAGGCGTCTTAAAAACACGATTTATCCTCATATTTTAAGAACCGGAACACTCGAATCGTCGTTGCGCAATTAATTTGTTTTGGTTTTTTTTTTTTTTTTTTAATGATAAGCCGACGTTTTCGACTGACATACAATATTAAGGGCGGTCCTCAAAGGATCCGCGAATCAATAATATTATTATTATCCCATATTTACGACGAATTCGTTTTCTCGTCCACAGGTGCACATGCGGAGGCACTCGGGCGAGAAGCCGTACGGGTGCATGTGGCCGGGCTGCTCTTGGCGTTTCTCCCGGTCCGACGAACTGTCCCGACACTGTCGGTCGCATTCCGGCATCAAGCCGTACGGTTGCGACGTGTGCGAAAAACGGTTTTCGCGGTCCGACCACCTGACCAAGCACTCGCGCGTCCACCACAAGCGAATGGCCGCAGCGGCCGCCCGGTTGCAGTGGCCGCGGCCACAGTGTCAGCAGCGAACCGACGCGAAACCGACCGCGGCCTCCGCCGTCGTCGTCACCACCGCCTCGCCGCCGGTCGTCGGTACTCGTCAGTGACGACACGACCGCCGTCCGATGCGGTAGCGCCGACGCCAACACCGAAACAGCTGAAGCAGTCCACCCTCATACGCCGCCGCATCGCTACAGATGTCCTATCTATATACACACGAGTGGGCTGCAGATTCGTCGAGCGTAAACTCTTTATTCTCCCGCCCCTCATCATTGACAAACGGATGTATTAAGATTGTAATTTTTGGAATTATTATTAATAAAAGTACATTAATATAATAACACTATATAAAAAAGACTATATGTTTTCAAATACTTACGTTTTCATGCGGCATTCGAGGAACGTCTGTGTGGCGTTTCAAACTTATTTTTTTTTTTCAAATCCGAATTTTTTTTTTCATTTTCTTTTATTATATAAGTCGTTAAACATTTATTACTTGTAAGACATACGAACACGTTTGTATCTACAAAAGATTTTTCGAAAATTATAACCAGTTATAATTATTCTTTGTACAAACTATTCTGCTTCACGTCGTAGTCAAAATAACACATCATAATAAGTTATTTATTATGCTTATATTAATCATTATGATCTGTACAAACGTAAACTATATGAATTATACCTAACCTACTCAATAAGTGCGTGTTTAATATTTTGAATATCATGATAAGTACACACTTTAATTTCTTTTTTTTAATATTGTTTAAAATCCTCGTCAATTTTCATCTCGAAAGACGCTCAATATTTGCATGTGATTTTGCTACGAACTCAGAATCACATTTATTTTTTTTTCAAATGCAAAACAAATCTAGCCCTATGGATTTTATGAAATTATTCATAAATTCATTGTCCCATTTTATTCGACTATCGAATGTAGTAAATTATAATTTACATAGTTTATTACAAACAAACAAACTGGGGCACATTTATTATTTGGTATGTTACCTATTGGCGATTAAAATATGAGTAAAGACACACTTTTGTAACGCCAATCAATAAGAAAGTTTCGATATGAAACAAATATTATATAGGTTTGTTTCGTGCCAGAATTATTTTTTCTGGAACGAAACGAACCTATATAATATTTCAAGCTCTACAAATCATTTTGATTTTTTTTATCTTGTATTATGGCCCGATAGCACAAATAATATTTTATACCTATAATAATAATAAATAGATTTAGGTATATACAAAAAATTACATTTTATTAAGTTGACAATAGTTTTTATTTGAATGTGCAATAGTTTAATACTTACAAGGATGTAGACAAGGACGTTTTTTCCACTATTAGTTTTAGTACGTTAAGTTTTATTTATATAATTTAGTTAAGGACGGTCGAAAATTTGGAGCAAGCCAATTCTAGTATAGTTTAAATTGCTGTTAAAGAGCTACCAAAATTGTAAATCACTGTCGTTTTTAGAAACATTTACAGTAAAAAAGTAAAAAAGGCTATTATAAAAGTGATACTTACCTTAACAGCTGATTTGATAATGATATCATAGTTTACGTAGTGTTTAAATGATTATTGTTTATTTTTAGCACAGGCCGAAAGTCTTAGGATCAAATAAATAGTATATGTAAATTAGTTTGAAATAAAGTGGTAATAATATAATTAAATAACAACAAAAACAAATGTTAAACAAAATTTATGTACCTACTTAATACAAATTAAAAAATATTTTTGACCAACACAGAAACATTTAAGTTGTTTTTATCCAAACTGGCGATAAATAAGTTCCTATTAGGCGTGATTTTTACTTTTAAATTTGGGAGTATAAATATCTATAAATGAACAAGTAAAATATGATGGAATATTTGATATTACATTAATTATAAATAATAATAATTAAATATTATTATGCACTAAAGACATAATAATAATCATTTTTTTTTTTAACAATCTTACTTACAAATTTGTAAATCGATAATCATAATATTGAATCGATAATCATAATATAGAATATTGAGTCGATAGAATTTTGCACCACCAAAAAAAAAAACTGAAATAAGGTTTCCAATTTCCAATATACATATATATTTGTTTTAGTCGAGATCAACTTTGTATTTTCATTTTTGACAAGTCCAAAGGTTTTCATTAGTTTTTGTCAAGAATAATAATGCACCATTTGCTTATAAATTGTATAATAAAAATATTTGTTAAGGTCTCAAAAAGAGATCAAGAACTTTTTTTTTGGAATCTCCTCCTTACCCCCCGAAGTCTACTTTATTACGATACATGTGTTGGAGATGCAAATATTTTAATCGACGTGTTATTATAACTTAAGTTTTCCAGGTAAAATAATATAATAGTAACAGGTATATAATATTATACTCTATAGCAGTAATTAAAGTATAATTTTTATCGTCAAACACATGATAGAAAAAAACACAAAGTCCATTTCGTAATAACTTTAGTTTTTATTAATTTTTTTGTTGTTTTTATTTTATTTTCACAATCACGCAAATAGTAGTCTTAGTCTATGAAAAAAAACTTAATAATTATAATATAACTTATCCTTAAAATGCAACAACGCCAAAATTTATCAAACCC
Source organism: Aphis craccivora (assembly GCA_009835225.1). Lineage (NCBI taxonomy): Eukaryota > Metazoa > Arthropoda > Insecta > Hemiptera > Aphididae > Aphis > Aphis craccivora. The sequence continues at coordinate 9,863 of VUJU01002249.1, read as the reverse complement.
AATACAAACAAAACAAAAAAAAAAAAAAAATGAACAAACGATACCTACATTTAAATGAGACATAATATTAAATAGAATTGTTCTATAATATACAAAAAAAAAAAAAAGAATAATAGTAAAATAAATAAATAAATTAGATAAAAGAAAAAAAATTATATAGTACGTATAATATTAAATAAAATTAATAAATAATTTATAATAATCAATTTTTTAACTCGGCGAAATCAGAAAGGAGAAAAAAACATACAAGGAGAAATCATTAAACTATACACATAAATATTACGGCAAGACTTAATAACTAAGGCCTTCTACATAACAATGATCAGTCACAATTAATAATACAAGACACCGGGTGATATAAATGAGTTAAGCCGAGAGTACCAGTTGTTATGGGTGACTCTTGTTTTTTTCCACATTAATATTTTTATGTTTTTATTAAAATTATTATTATTATCTTTTAATGCAACTTTACCCACCGATTTTAGGGAGGGGGACCAGCAGTCTCAATCACAACGTACAAACATCTTGTTCGCACATACTTAATATATAAATATATCATATTATTATGTACTATATTACTTATTATTTCTCCTTTCGACATTATATGAATATTACTTTTTCCTTTTTTTTCGATACAAGTTTTTTTTTTGTTTATTAAAATTATTATCGTTATCACTAAACTTAAATATAAATTAAGACGTACATTTAAAAGCAAAAAAAAAAACCTTATTACACTAAAGCTAAGCTAAATTGTTTTTTTTTTCGAAAACAAAAATAATAACAAGCCATGTTTAAGACAGCTTTGATAAAATAACATTTGAACAATCGTCCATTTTTATTTATCTCTTAATATTATAATAATATTATAGGCTAATCGTGTGTAACGTACGCGCAGTACGCTACAGAAAAAAAATGAATTTAGTATTAGACTTTTAATTAATGTAAACATAATATCATTATCATTATCATAATAATAACACTTAAACTTACATACTAAAAATAAGTCGTTACATATTATAACGAACGAATTGTATTCATATTACTAAACGTAGGTATTACGACCTATATAATATCTTATATATTTTTTTTTTGAAATGTTGTACACATATATACATTATAATTTTTATTATTGTATGCTGAGGCGTTATGATCGACGTTACTTTTAGGTAAATATTATGACGATAATAATACGTCGTTGGCCAAAAGACGTTTTTTACAAAAAAATATTAATTTTTAAACAGAACAGGATCTACATATTATACAGAAATTTATAACGTGCTACCATTATTTAGAAACGTCGACAATACGCAACAGATTTCATACAATAATATATTATTATAATATACATACGAGCATCGTACGTGAATCGGAAATGTTTACATGTTTGGCGCGGGCGTAGACCAAGATTTTGTAATTTATTTATTTTCATTATTACCTATTTGGTTTTATCTTCGATTTAATGTCGTCCGGTCTACTGCAGTGATCGTACCTCTACATAATTTCGTGTGAGCGGAAAACTAGTAGGCACGTAAGTAAATCGATGGTAAGAAAGTCCGGAATTCGCGGAAAATTATTTACTTTATTTTTTAATCAAAATGTTCGTTTTGTCTTTAGCACAAATAATCGTGTGCAAATAGCGTCCTGGGAAGACACCGATGTACTAAATATCACATTTAAAACTGTATACGTTTTATTCAGACAAAGGCGCTTAGGCGAAACCAAGTCTTATTATTACAATTTTTATTTATATTTTTTTTATTATTTTTTTTTTTTTTATGGGACAGAATACAAAAATACCCCTGTAAAATTTGAACAGTCGTATATATATACATTTTCATTTCATAGTTAACCCAGAAATTCTCTAAGAAAATCGTTTTTCGCATGAAGCAAAGACAATTTTCTAAAAATCGTAAGTAAACAAAAATAAATAATAATAAGAGCTGTACTGTGAATGAAATACAGTCAAATCAAATAAACAGCACAATTATTATAGAGGTGTTACTATTACAATGGTATCGTCCAAATGTCGTTGAAATGTTGCTTTGAAATGTATTTACACATAATTAAATTGGATTATATAAATTTTATATACTCATCAAAAAAAAAAATAATAATAATAATAAACGAAATTAAACAAACAAATAAAATTATAATTTATATAACTCACGACAAAGAAAAGGAGAAAGAAAAAAGGCCAAAAAAACTAAATAAACCTAACATATTTTTTTTAGTGCCACTATTAAACGAGCACTGAGGCACGGTCTCGGCTGTTTTACAATAATATCTTTGAGATTAATGGAGCAGACGTATAAATATTTAAGCAATACTCACAATCGTTGGATAATAATTATTGAATTTTTTTTTTTTTAAATTATTCTTATATATACAAATATATATATATATATATATTATACACAATATTTTAAATTAAAAAACATATCGACCTGATTAACGCGTAGTGGAGAGAGGGAAGAAAATCGTAGAGAAATAAAAATGAAAAGTTATCATAACTTTATGTTTATGTGAACTGTGCCTTGTGGTGGTGGCACCACTGTGAGACTTCGAAGGGACTGCAGCTGTTTGAACGCGGTGGATAATTTTAAAAAGGTGACAAGTTATACGAAAAAGCCACTAGCTAAGAGGGTAGGAACCGATTTTACAAAACGATATACCGATAATTAGTGTTTTTGTAAGTTTGGCTTGAATAAAATAAAATATTTCGTGGCCTAAATTTTATAGTAAAAGTTAAAAAGTCGATATTCGTGTACGGGCTCTGATCGATTTGGGGGAGGAGACCACGTCTTGAGAAAATATTCAGTTAATTACAACCATTTTTGTTGTTTATTTATTATTATCGTTGATCGGTGCTAAAAATTAAGTTTCCCCATCGATTGGAATATAATAATGAATTAAATACCACTATTTTTCTAGCCTGCTCACACACAAATAAAACATTCGCCCACATGCACACATATTATTACAACTACTGTTGTCATAATAATTATTAGAATTTAGACGAATAACGAAAAAATCACATTACCTTTTTTATACCTTCTATAAAATTATGTTATAAGCATAGGCTAAATAAAATACGACGAAATCAGTCGGTTTTTACTATAGAAGAATTTTTTTTTTTAAAAAACAAATAAATAAAATATGAAAATAATAAAAAAAAAACAAAAATAACTCTTTTCTTTTTTCTTTTAAAAATACGTACCTAAGTCAAGGTAAAAAAATAAACATTCTTTAATTTTTTTAGATTTAAAATAAAAATTTGAAATGTATCGTTTTAAAGATCATTTTTTTTCAAACGGTACAAAACATTTTAGTGACTATTAACCGCTGACATGTACTAACACATGTATCACAGAATTTCAAGGAGACCAATTAACCAAAAAAAAAAAAAATAAATAAATAATTCAGTCACACGGATACATAATGGATGGTTTACTACATGGGATGGATGGGGGGGGGAGTTGGTCGACAAAGCGACAATAAATTACATTCAAACTTATATTAGGCTACGTAACTATACTTATTAAACAAAAATATTATTGTTAAATATATCAATAACTTAATGAATATACTTAAACCTAAATATTTTATTATTATTTATATTATTTTATTATTCACGTTATAATTTCGTTTGTGAATTTTATTTGTAACACGATAGTTGACTTCTGAATGGTTCAACGCCGTCAACGGAAACGTGATTATGTATTGCAAATTTCAAATTACCGAATTAAAATTACATACACCCGGAGGCTTCATTTTTAATTTAATTTTAAATTTTTATGTTAAGTCACCAACGGGTGTTAAAGTTTTACACTTAAAGACACAATCCTTAATACAAATATAACTGTTAAATTTTAAGAAATAAACGGTACCTCAAACGACAAACAAAATTATAACTCAAAACAATTTTAACTTTATACAAATTTTTTTAAAAATCGAAAAATAGATTTCAACATAACAAAAAAAAAAAAAATAAATAATAATTTCAATGAACATTTTTTAAACAAAAATAATTTAAAATTTACAAAAACAATTATTCATAGGACCAAAATTATGGAAATTATTGAATGTTTTTTTTTTTTTTTTAACTCATTGCTATAAATTTAGTCGATACTATGACGAACGTCAAATTTAACAAACTGATAAATAAGTACATATATTTTGGACCGTATGAATTTGCTATTTTTTTTTCGATTATCGTTTATAATTTATTACACGTATTCTCATTTCATTATAAGAACATAAAGTTCAGTAAATGTTACTGTAATAACTCTAAAAATCAATTAGTAAAAACTCCACAATTTAGATATAAAATCGTATTTACGTCTAAATGATGCAGCGATTAAAATAAATTTAATGTTTTTCCAGTAAAAATAACTAAACTCGGCGTAATAAATAGCGAAACGATAACATGCGTTGTTTAAAACTATTCTATGTCAAAATAAATGACATTTTGTCAAGAGTCCGGAAAAAAATATCATCGGGCAAAAAAAAAAATCAATTTGGAACACACAAAAGAAGATTCAGTAAGATTTGTATGGAGGGAATGGAAAATAAAACAAGTTCCTAATACAATAATGAATTAAAAATAATTATTCTACGTAAAATCGCAATTGAGCTAAATTTGTATTGAACTAAAATTTATGTTTGTCTAAAATATTATCCCGTTAACTTGTTACTTTGCGCCGAAAACGGTGTTTTGAAAATTTATTTTCCCAACGGAGTTCAACAAGGTGACTAATATTTTCTATTATTTTTATACAACTTCTGGTTAAATATTTGCCAATATTCACCAAGCTTTTCTTATTTTTTAGTACTAAACAAATTTAAATAAATTTTGAAATGGCCAAAATAACTAATAAATAATTTAAAAAAATACATTTAAACAAAAAAAAAAAAAACAGCTTGGGGCGTTGGGGAATAAGATGAGGTGTTACCTACTATGTTTTATCGATTTTGGTTGGTTTAGCATGATGTCTGTTGTTTATTTGTGCGAGTAATGTTGATAGGAGTCGTCGGGTGAAGCCGCTGTTGATGGATGTTCTTCAGATTGAATCGGAACCGTGTGAATTATGTTTGGTGCAGCGCTGGTGTAGTACGGATAACCTGGGTGTGGGCCGGCCACGTACTAAAACACGGATACTTGATTAAAAAAAAAAGAGGCGAAAATGAGCAGTATAATAATAATATACGAAAACGATATTTTATTATATTATCAAGAGATTCTTATTGCGATTAAACAACGAATGCCGCGGCCAATCGCGGCTAGCACAATTCTCAATCAATAATGTACACATTACTTGTTAAATTACTAGATATAACGCTATGCGCTGCGTGTATACGCATTTAGGATATAGTTATTAAGTAAATTAGGCATGGTACATAAACGGTTATACGACTAATATAACCGCCATTTATAGAAAGAAAAAAAAATGTCACGATTTCGTTTGTGAACCGCTAAGAATCTACAAGAGTAATGAAATGCCATTAAAGTATAGACTTACGGATCCATTTCCGATCTGTAAAGCAGACATGTGTGTGGCGAGTTGTGGTATAACTGAACCGTATTGGACGGCTCCGGGATCGGCTTGCTGAATCATCTGACAACATACAGGAGTCTTAAACAAAACATTTATATTTCAAATTAATACGTGTGCCCCGTTTTATTGTGAACTGTAGTGTAGCGCTTATAAATACAAAAGTTATACAGGAAAAAACTTATAAAGAGCTTATTTAAAATATATGCCCGAGCATTAGCCCAAACTGAAATCGTTTAGCGATATAATATCTATGTAGTCAACGATCGGAATGTATGAAGTAAGTATTCAGTTTTGGAAGAGAATAAAACGAATAAAGATTAAAGAAAAAACATATAAGTTTCTCTGATATTTGAGTTGCGATGTTACGTAGATAATAAAATGAAAATTGTTTCAGCTAGTACATTCGCAAGACGCTTAATACAAATATAATAGTATATTCAAACGCAGTTAGCAATCTAAATGACGTACGTATAGTATGATGAATAATATTATTATTCGTCACCGTCAATCGCGACCGTTTCATTTTCATAATAAACGTACTTGAATATTTTGTAAATCGTAAATGTATTGAAAAATGTTAAATTATTGTTATACTGTATTACGAGATTATTTAAAATTCGATTCTGATCAACTTGAATTCAAAACCAACTTGATTTGCACTCAAACCAAAATCAGAAAATAACTATAACTCTATAAGAACTAAAAATATTGCGTGATATACTGATATTATGGTTGAAACATATAAATTTGTTTTTGATCGTTTATTTTTTATTTATAACATCTTCGTGTTTCCAACCTCTGACACGACTAAAACACTTAACTGAATATAATACTGGGAAAAAAACATCTAAAATTTCATCTTCACATATGATAATAATTATGTAAACAGTTTCAAGGGTTTCAAGAGTATTTGACGTAAACCATCAATAGTTGTGATGCGTGTTATAACTCAGTATACCGGATCTGGGAAAAACGCTAAATTAATATTAATGCGGTTCCCTACTTGAACTTTGCTCTAAAAATTTATATTTAGCTAATAATGCTAGTATAAATCGATACATAAAGATGGCTTATTCAAAATTTGGTAGAAGTAAAGTATTTGCACAGTATGAAATTAATGATTTTGCAAATGATAAACAACGATCGACAACACGATAATCGGATTTGTCAATTTAAGATGAGAAGTTTCAACTCAGCTTTAAAACGTAATTAACTATACCGCAGATACATGATACTTATATATGCCAATAAAAATAAAATCATTTTATAAAATTATTTTCGTTGAAAAGTTATTCGTCCATGGGAGACGCCTTTAAATAACACTAAGTCCGGAGCTTAGCCACCCCGAAATTACGGGATGTACTCGGGACTGTCACGTATCGATACGATTTCAGACATATCGTTGTGGCGGAAACACAAAACACACGGTTAATACGGGTAAGGTGAAGGTTAGTTTAGGTTATAGATTAGGTAAGGTATATGTGGCGCATACGTCTATCTGGGCCAGGTGGTGTGGCGGAGCAGGCTGCATCACGTATTGAGGCAGCCACGTGGACGCCGGGATCGAGTATCCGTGGGCAGGCAACGCCTGCGTGGTGTAGTGCCGGCCGACGTACTGTGCGAGCGCGGTGGCCGGTATGACGTGCGAGCCGGCCGAGCCGGTCAGCCCGTTGTGGGCCGCTTCGTACCCGACGTGTGAGCCCTGCAACATATAGTGCTGTACCGGAAATCGCATACATCCGCCGTTCTGTCACACAACAACAACAACAACAACAACAAGGAATATAGTTTTATACAACAACAACAATAATAATAAATAAATAAATAATAATAATAATAATAATATGATGGGCATAGTTTTGAGCCCGGATGTCAATGCGCTTTTTAGTGTCTTGTGAGTGTAGTTTAATGACTATACGAACACAATATTATGATCAAAACACTTAACTGTAAAGTTAATATAATAATAATTATTTATTTGATTGAATGATTTTAATGATTTAAATCCACAGGTAAGACTATAGTAAAAATTTAAAATACGAACAAGTTATAAATATTTTTGTGCTATTGGAAGACATTTTCAACAAGAAAATATAGGTAGCTAAAGATGTCGAAAAATATCAACATCCGAACCACAATAACAAACACAATAGAATAAGGTATACGTCAGATCATACGTAAAGTATATTATCAATATAGTATAATAATATGTTAATGTGGATCAAAACTTCATTATGGGGAGGACGTCATATCGTGCGCAACCAATTTTTAAGGGACAGTATTTTTAAGAAAAATTAACGTGAACACTTTTGGTTAATGTATGTGTAGAATTAATAATAAATTAAACTTACAACAACTGTTCGAGGCAAATGCTGTTCAACAAATATTTATAATTAAATTATAGAATATTATAATAGTTATAACTTTATAAGTATTATCGTTTCGGATAAACCAAGTAGGTAGCTTTTAACAATTTTATATTGTCTTATATTATGATATCGTTTAATTAAAAAAAAAAATTAACAATTAACAAACGACTATACATCAAATGTTCAAGATCTATTTGTACAGTCCTAAAGATAAAAATGTTACTAGACAGATAACTATTAAATATAAAACAATCTAATTTAGTTGCTCTATTAGAAGTAAATATCGAGTGGTGTTGGTTTGCAGTGTTTGCACACACTAAGTTTTTGCACTCGAATTATATTCATATAATATTGCGCTCTCGTGAGGTTTGGTATAATGTGTAGGAATAAATGTAATATAAAAACCGAGATTATCTTGTTGTGAGATGAACGGTTTAGGATATTATATTTATGCGATCGGAGTAAATATGTACACCCCCCACCATAATATTATAATAAATAATTTTAACTAAGTCGATGGTTTAGCATTTTTTTTATGAAAGGGGTAGGGTTAACTCATGATTATTTAAAGTATTAAATCGTTTAGGTATTTTAATTTAATTTTTTTTGTTAATAAAATAAAGAGATTATATCGGTACTAAGAATAATATTTTTCATGTAATATAATTTTCAGTAATAATGAAACTGTAGTTCTATTACTCAATACGTATAACACATATTGATATTTTTAGTAATTTAAGTACAAGTTTAATTATTGTATAATGTTATGTACAAAATATTTTTTTCTAAAACTGCAATGTACGGAGGGATTCTATACCACATAGATTGATCCGAAAAAAAGCCATTTGTTATTAACTGATTTTAACACGAAAATTTGATTTTCTGGCATGTTAAAAAAAATGTTGTTTGTGTACTTTAACTTAATATTATATTTTTAAATACGGTAGGTTGATTTTTAATTTTTCCATTTAATATATCATAAAATATGACCCGAAATACATGGAAATAGATCTTAAGTGCTTATCAGTCTTGTACGGGTTAAATAATTTATTGATACTTTTAAAGCGATAAAAAACGTACGAAAATAATTATACGAAACCTTCAGAAACAGTCTATTTTTTGGTATATGTATTAATTGAAGTTATTGAGGAAGACAAATTTATTCATCTACAATAATATTTCCTAAGCAAAATATATTAAAAATATCTTTGGAAATTATTTATCCCATGCGCCATATTATATAGGTTCGTATAATAAGTGGGTAATATTGAATGGAGTCCCTCGACATTAAATTGATTATCACAAATATTTTTGGGTAATTGAAAATAAATTAAAAAATTTCTTTTGGTTGTTTGGGATGAGTCCTTTTAGCTTATAAACGTTATTCAGGGGAAACTATACTCGGAAGTTGGTTGAATAGTCTCTCGAAATGTTTTTGCTCGTTTTTTTTTATTTATAAACTATCGAAAATAAAACAAAGCCTTAATTTTATATGATTGCTAATTTTTTGTCTAATAAGCATTTTCCATCACGATTTTTTGATTGTGTTTTTTTACATTTTTTAAAATTCTATCATAAAAAAATAACTTATATATATGTATATATAAAAAAAAACAATTAAAATAAGTCTACCATTGAACCTCGTCATTCGACATTTATTTTAAAATAAATTCATAATAAATTATATGTTCACGAAGTATAAGGCACAACTTTGGTAATTTTGAACGAATTATTACCATCAAGACGTTTACGAATATATATCTATATCATTGTATTGTGTATCATGCAAGCTTTGCGATATTCAATTGACTCAAATCAAACATACTAAGATAACAAACTGGAATTAATTTAAACATCTATAAAGATAGCCTAGGCTCTAGACTCAATTAAATGTAATACAACGACGTATACAGATGTCACCACTTTAAAGAGTTAAAGT